>JAYMTF010001058.1:0-26794 GCA_036897485.1 Pelargonium nanum | reverse complement strand
TTTTGGTCCCTGAACTATCAAACGTGTCATTTCAGTCCAAAAGATAGGCGAAAGAGCCGTTCTAGTCCAAACGTTTTCAAAAACCGAGCTCCGTCAGGACATTTCGTCAAAATCAGAGACGGATTCCGTTAAGTCTTGATGACGTGGTAAAGATTAATATTAACGGTTCCGTTAGTGAATTTAACGGAATGTCCTTACACGGATCGATTCTCTTTCGCCTATTTTTTGGACTGGAATGATACGTTTGATAGTTCAAGGACCAAAATGGCACGAATTGGATAGTTCAGGGACCATTTTGGACCTTTTTCCTAAAGTAAATAGCAAGCACATTCAAAAGCTTCAATGTTATTGTCAAAATAAACTAGAATTAATAACATTGCATCTCTTTTAACTTTTAAGTTTCAAGTATCCATAAAGTAAATAGCTGCACAGACCGTATGTTACTTCTGAAAACTAATATATCTTAATATGAGAGAAATCAACAATTATAAATGGTTTGACCCCGAAAAAAGGGTCGCCACAGCCACAGCCACAGCCATTAGATTAGAGGGTGACTTTGTAAAAGAAACAAAAAAGAAAAGGAGAACATAAGAAAGTGGGATACCTTCTCTGACTTAATGAAAAGAACCAGCTGGTCTTCTTGAACTGTACAGAAGCCAATCCCTGAAGCAATGGCACGATATCTGGATAACTGATATAACGGTTCATATCAGTTGAATTATTAGCAATGAAAACGACATTCACGTGTGACAAAAACTTATTTAAGAAGATATTAGCTATATCTGTTCATATCATTATATCAAGAACATTGTTATAATTAGTCACACATTTGAATAAATCTCACTGTTCATGCACACCAACAATACAAAATGCCTTTTGGATTTTAATAATCTAAAGCAAAAGTTGATGTAATTACCGCCCGTTTTGTGCTACCCGCAAGTCATCCACAATGTCACCAGTTTACAGGCAAGACATAGACTGCACATCACATCTCAGTACTCGGCTGCATGATTTTAGGATTTGATAAGCATAATTTTAGGACCTATCAGAACTTGGAAATTAAGCTTAGTAACTAATTACGTATGCATGACTCTAGCTTCGCGTTGAAATCTATAAATGAGAACGTTCCTTAAAATGTTGTGTTGACTGTACATATCCTATCGGTTCTCACCATCAGCCGGGTACAGATTATGAATCACATGTGCTTCCATGACAACAATTTAATAAACTGCAATTGATCATGCACGCTTAAACAATAATTAAGCTTGCCAGTGCTTGGAAGTAATTAGGGAGATTTGATCCTGAATCAGCTAAAATAACGATCCAATCAAGCACATGCAAATTAATATTAAGAAACTATGTCCACATGCTAAGGAGCAACTGAACCTCATTTATTCAAACATTCCTGAACATGAACTATTAAGGAGTATACTTTAGGCATTAGATCAAAAAGATTCAATATATGAACAGTTCTTGGAATTTAGAGGAACAGATTAGTACCTGTTTTGCTTCCCACTTATACATTCCTAAGATCAGGAACAAAAATTATGTCACACATACCATACAGACAACGGGGGTCTATAACAAGTGAAATATATGTTCTAATCCACACATAGAAGAAACATTACATCTGCATGGATAGCTTAGTCATCTATTGCATTCAAACATACAAACTTGAGATGAGCCGATTAGTGATATACGTATCTAGAAAATGAGAAAAAAGACATTTGCAAGTTTTACGAAAGAAATAAAGAAAGAAATCAATAGTGAATTAAAAACATTGAATCAGTCCCCTAATTGTAGAGTTATATAATAAACAAGAGGTATTATCAATGAATTATTCAACAGCAAAAAAAGAAAGGACAAAAAATGTATTAGAATAATAATAAATAAACCATTAATGAAACTGAGGTGTGTAATCTAATTCTCTAGTCCTGATTGAACTGTATATCCTATGTCTGCACAGTGTCATTAACTTAGCTGACCACTCCATGAATTCTACCTATATATATGAACCTAAATTCTTCTTGTTGGACATCAAAAAATATTAACTTTCCAAACTTAAACATCTCCATCTCTTCCTTTCTTGCGACGAAGATGAGTTGGCCTAACCTCAAAAGCCTTGCATTCATTTCTTTCACTGCCTTCTTTGTATGGTTTGCAACCTTGGAAGCTTGCAGTGCCAGAGAAGGCAAGCCCTGGAGGCAAAGCAAGGCTATCCATTACCCTACCCGTAGCGTCTCAAAGTTGGTAAAGACTGCTTCAACACCAATGAAGAGTACTGGAGGCAATTCAACAACCTTTAATGTATTAGACTATGGTGCTAAAGGCGATGGACACACAGACGACACAAAGGTGATTTTTAGACTCTTTCCATTTATTTCCTAATATTTGCTGACACAAAAATAGAAAAACAAAACATTTTGCTTAGTATATAGTAATACCTTAGTGGCTTCATTCCTCCTATACATGTACTGTCTAAGAACCTACCAACAGCATGCAGCAGATAACTTGTCTCTGATGCAAAGCATGCGGTCAGCCTGTCAAAATATACCGCAATCAGGTATGCAAAGAGAGAAAGAAACAATTTCAGAGTCTGTACAGGCCAAATAGTAAATATATAAGGAATGGTTATAATTCTTTTTGCACTGAGTTCTTAGTTATTTTTCTTCACCTTCTCATCCAATCGAGCAAGAAATTATAGACTTGGGTCAATTAACGAAAACAATACAAAAGTAGCATTCAGGTGCATGTTAATCTTTCTATACCTGTTATTGTAAAGTCGGATAGAATTCTAGGACCAGTCCACTATAGGCACTCCATGTTCTTTTCTAATAGTC
This sequence comes from Pelargonium nanum, assembly GCA_036897485.1. NCBI lineage: Eukaryota > Viridiplantae > Streptophyta > Magnoliopsida > Geraniales > Geraniaceae > Pelargonium > Pelargonium nanum. The sequence continues at coordinate 23,954 of JAYMTF010001058.1, read as the reverse complement.
CTCTTGCCCCTATAAGCAAGAAAGGACTATCGTGAAGGGAAAAGCTACACAAAAACTGAACCACCAGTATTTTGGACAAAAATGGAGTCAAATATTGCCTTTATTGTTATGGGTGTTCTTTTCCAACCATACAAGAGAGAGCTGCTGGAAGGCTGGAACTATATGCAAAAATAGCACCATTTAAAAAACAGGTTATAATTATGAAAACAGTTATGTTCTAGTCCTAGAAGAAAATATAGATTATCAAGTAAATTGCTAATAAAATACTCTACAAGTCATTTTCCTGGAAAGAGAGGACATAAAAAGTTGATTCCATATTAAGAAAAGCAGGGTCAATAGATATATCATATTGCTGTCACTACTATTAGTTTAACCTGAAATTTGCATCTTACCACACAAGACAGGCATTTGAAGCGTCATGGGCAGCAGCTTGTAAAGTGGAGACATCAACAATGGTAGTTCCATCTGGGTCTGTGTTTCTTCTCAACCCCATTTCTTTCTCAGGTGCTAATTGTGCACCAAACATAGTATTTCAGGTAAGTTTGGTTCGTAAGGTCCAAAATTCATCTTCTTTCTAGTAACTAAAGCATGCTGATATAGTGATATGCTAGAACCAATTGAGACATAACATTGATCAGTTCTAAGATTTTCAAACTGCCATGCAGTTAGATGGCAAGATCATTGCTCCCACAAGCTCTAAAGCTTGGGGATCGGGTCTCTTACAATGGCTTGAGTTCACAAAACTTAAGGGAATTACAATCAGGGGTGAAGGAGTCATTGACGGACAAGGATCTGTATGGTGGAACGACTCACCAACATACAGTACAACAGAGACCACAGATTCAACTACTAATGGCTCCAATGATCTGGTAATTTTCTATCTATACTGGTATTTCAAAAACTAACCAGCTAGTTAGCCACTGCTGATATCATGGCTTTACATGCCATTCTTTTTCTAGCAGATAACTAGCCAGCTCAGTGGGAAAATGCCGAGCACCAAGCCAACGGTAATGATTAATCCTATTTGAAGCACTATTTCACAACAATAATGAAAGAAACATTAAAAACAATGTTGTCTTGTTCTGCTTGCAGGCACTTAGATTCTATGGAAGTACTGATGTGACAGTGACCGGCATAACAATTCAAAATAGCCCTCAAGCCCACCTAAAATTTGATGATTGCACAAGTGTTCAGGTGTCTGATATAACTGTTTCGTCTCCCGGGGATAGTCCCAATACAGATGGAATCCACCTACAGAACTCCCAAGACGTGGTCATATATAGCAGCAATCTCGCTTGTGGTAATATTGAATATCTGTCTCTTCACAATCTTAGGTTTTCACTCAACACTGCCACAAACAGACAGACACAGCTTTCAAACAAAATCATGAGGTTTTCCTCAAAATTTCAAGCTACAAGACCGAAAACAATATGAAATTTGCATGCATTCCTCCCTGTATAAAGCATCATTAGAGCAGTTCATATTCTCACATACGATTTATCATGTGGCTTCACCGTAATGTCTAAATTTACCAGTATAAGCACCAAATTATATGCATCTATAAAATAATTGAACAGACAACTAAGTAGGGAGCTCGGAATGACAAGGACACATATAACCAGAGTTACCTTAATAAATTGATGTGTACTACATATGCAGGAGATGATTGCATATCTATACAAACTGGATGCTCAAATGTATACATACATAATGTGAATTGTGGACCTGGACATGGAATCAGCATTGGGGGGCTAGGAAAGGATGATACCAAAGCTTGCGTCTCAAATATCACTGTCCGGGACATTAAAATGCACAACACATTGACTGGTGTCAGAATAAAGACATGGCAGGTAAAACACTACATTTCCCCATCAGGTTCCCCTATAGTAATGTATAAAATTATATAAACATGCGCACATATTCGTGTGCATGCACATTGAAACCACTATGAGCATCAAACTATGTTTATTACTTTAGATCATCAGAACATTTGAGTTGGTATCTCAAAGTTAGATCATCTCAGAAGCTCATATCATGACTGCAGGGAGGATCAGGGTCAGTACAAGATGTTATGTTCTCAAATATTCAAGTTTCTGAAGTTGAAACTCCAATCATGATTGACCAATACTACTGTGACAAAAGCAAATGTCAGAATCAAACATCAGCGGTGGCTGTATCAAACATTAACTATGTGAATATACAAGGAACATATACAGTTAAACCCGTTCATTTTGCATGCAGTAATAGCGTGCCATGCACAGGTGTATCTTTAGCTACCATAAAGCTATCATCACTTGAAGAAGGGCACACCATGTATGGTCCTTTCTGTTGGGAGGCGTATGGAGAGCTAAAAACCACCACTGTCCCCCAAATTGACTGTCTGCAGAAGGGGAAGCCTATAAGCACCCAAGCCCTACCCGAAACTGATTCCTGCTGAGCTTTGCAGGAATCATTATGAAAGGAAAGGAGGTGAAGAACTTGCAAGCTAGGTCCTGTTCTTCGTCCTCCCTTATTTGGTACAGTTTGAAAGTAAGAAAAGTGATTCTAGTCCATGTGGATGTCCGCAGGAATTACTTGTTTACTAAGTACGTAGCAAATTTTATAGTACAAAGTCATGTATCGTAATTTCCTAGACGCTTAACTGTAATAATCAGGTATGTAAAATCCCATGGTTACGTATAACATGATAGTAGCTTGCTGTGTGACTAAAAACAATCTACTGGGCAACTATATGTCTCTCTATGGTTTTACTGAACCACATTATTATGTAAAATGAACCAGGAACCCTATTACTATGGACAAAAACAGTCCTAGAACGATAAATGAATCTTTTGATGATACACTTAAAAAACTATCATAATGAGCTGCATGGCAAGAGGAGCATGCAACTAAGTGCCAGGTTAACCACCTAAAGCGTTGGATTCCATTTTACTTCTTAAATGACAGATAGAAACACAAATCACTTTACTAATCTGCAGAAGACTAGTTGACATGGATGGTTAAAGTAAAAATAAAAAACCTACATCTCTAGCATGGTATTCAGAGCATCTCATTTTAGGACCTGGAGTTTTATGAGTATGTTGAAATATGTTGATTCCCATGTATCATGTGATTTGGGTTATGAAGCAAATCACAAGATTTGATTGTGTAGTAAATAGTGAGATTTGATAGAACGAATTATGAACTTTAGATTGAATCTTATAATTTGTTTGTTAATATGTATATCTCCTACACCCACTATAAACATGGGTCCTCTGTATTTAGCCTATAAAGTGAGTGAGAAATTATTTAGCCCTTTGGCATTTGGGTGTGGATGTAGGCCTTATGGCCGAACCACGTATTCCTTGTGTCCACACTCTTCATTCCATTTACCTCACTCCCCTGTATCATCTGTTCTTTAAATTTCCACAAAGTAATTGCTCATCAACAAAAGCAGACGCATTGCATCACCAAATTATCAATCTCATGGTGCCACACATACATGGAGTTGCACTAAAGTTCCAGCCTCCATAATCTTCCAATTCTATGCAATGAAATGAGAGCGCGTGGAATAAAACAGAGAAGAATACACATGAATTAAAATCTTAAGCACTAATAAATTCTTATAGAGATATTCTTGTCTCTTAATGTTTCTAGATGATAAAATCTCAATGTTTCCTACCCTAAGATGTTTCTATATCAACTAAGATTGCTTTGGTTGTCGCCAAATATGAGGACGTGAAGAAGAAAAGCATGTGCCCAGTGGTCTACATCCGGCAGATCAACTTGCTAAAGAATTATTATTTCCATTCTTAACAAGTGAGATGTATTAAACAGCCATTACAAGCACCATCAGATTGTAGGAAGAATTTGCAAACCAACAAAATACTGCATCTGCAATATCATGTGATAAAACCCCAGCCATGAGCACAACAATTCTGGCATGTAATTGATTCAGCATCGTGCCTAATATTCAGAAATAAAACAAGTCAGCACCTAATAGGTGAACCAAATAGAACTATTAATCCAAGTGACAATAAATAAGATTAACTATTAGCATTTTATGAACCTGATGTCTCCATGTAAGCCAATATTTAAGATCATGATTTTCCAAAACCAGCAGGAACCTTCACCCCTTTGCGAGTTTCTATCCTTTCAGGGCTTGGGGATCCAGTTCTCTCTTCATATTTCTTTTCTAACGCCTGCCAGGTGTAGAACGATATACGGAAATGAAGGGAAAATTTCATTCCACCAGAATCTTGCAAGTAAAATCAGCATAATAATAAAAAAAACAATAGTGTGGGAAGAGGAAAAAGAATAAAAATGATTTTCGTTTCATTAAGAGATCAGCTAGAGCACACAACATTTGCTTTTAAACTGTCTCGTCAGTTTCATTTATCATATGATGAACTATACTTTTCCTTTGTTACGAACAAGCATATCAATCCTTAACCAGTCAAGGAAGCAGGTTCATAGGAACCTAGGTTTCTTTGAGTATGATAATTTTTATCCTTGTGAAGGTTATGAATTGTAAGACTTCTAATAATACTGTTCCTAACAAATAGAAGAAAATCTTCTTGACAAAATAAGGGAGGCAAATGCATATCTTTAAAAAAACTGTTGTCACCAACAGCCGAAAACTTTTAGCACCCTCAAAGGTAAATAGCAATGACAAATGTGCATATCTTGTTTCATGTTGACAAGCATGGGTGATTTCCGCTAAATACAAGAAATAATTGTTAAAGTGGGTGATAAGGTACCGCATTGTAAAAATATGACATGAATGAACTATATATATAGGTGCAAGTTAAACCCTTCTAACAAGGCTGAACTTTCAGTAGTGGAACTGTGGAAGTTCAAGCCTTTATGTGTAGCCCAATACCAAGTTATTTAAAATTTAACAATAGCTAAATAAACCAAGGGTTGCATAAAACTCACTTGTAGGTCCGTACGTATACCATCAATAACTTCTTCAGTCATCCTATCAAAGAAAAGAATTCCCTGCAGAATATGAACTGGCTTAGAGGAAGGAAAATATATACATAAAAAAGATGAAAATTTTGTAGGTGGCTAAGAAAGCTTCAAAGAAAAGAACCCCCTCTAGCACTGGCTTAGAGGAAGGAAAATATATACATAAAAAAGATGAAATTTTTGTAGGTGGCTAAGAAAGCTTCATAGAAAAGAACCCCATGCAGATCATGAACTGGATGCAGATACGTTTATTGTTTCTATCTTACGAGTAACAAAAGAGGATGTCACCAACATGTGTATACAATACATCATGGGAATGCTTCATTTGGAAATTGTTATGTGCTGAACTTAATGACACGACCAAGTTCTAACATTGATCAAATTTCAACTCCAAAAATGGAACAGTATTCAACTTTAGCATGGAGCTTGATGGAGACAGATTTTCATGTCATGCAATTAGACCATTTAAGAAAGGTATATACAAAATAGATTATTTAAATTTAAGGAAAATCTAAATAAATCCCAATTGCACATGCTTGGAATTTTACTTTCACTATACTGCCTTATATCATGCTAAGAATACCTGCCCAGTCATCAGGAATTCCTTGGAAGTTGGAACGTAGGTTCCTCAAAGTGATGAAAACCTAGTTAATAGAACTAGGCTCAACCATCATTCAAATGCAAATAAGTAATTTTTTTGTCCTTAAACCAGTAATAATAAATTGAAGAAAATACCTGCAAATGGTCAAATTCATGCTGGAACACCCTTGCATCAAGATCTGACAAGTTAATTGTGAACCTTGCACCTCTAATGTCACGTGCATCAACCTTTATAGAATCTGGTCTCTGCAAGTACAATATGATGGAGGATAAAAATTGATTGCAATGTAATTAAAGCAAGAGAAAGAACAGGAAACCCATAGACATAATTCCACATTAAGAATCTTCTGCATCTTTTAATTGAAACCAGTTGCACTCAGATCTTAATCAAATATAGTATGTCAACATAATTGAACGAAAATGTCAAGACACACTCTCCTTGTTTGAGCTTGCATTAAGCATTTCAATATAATCAATCACCTCAAAGGGTAGAAACATTTGAGCTCAGCTGGCTAGATACATTAAGAACAGAAGATGCATCTTTTCTCTCCATTGGCAAGCAAGTCAAGAATTATCTATGTGATTTCACAAGGGAAGCCTAAACAAGGAAACAAGCAAATGGGAGGAAAACAAGAAGACAAATGGTGCAAAGGTGATGCTGCATAAAAAATGGGCTATTCACCAAATGCCACATCATCAGGATATGAGGAACCCACTAGCCACGCTACAAAGGAAATTCAAATCAGCTGAACTAACTGGTCGCACAGTCATACATCACAGCACATGCCCGTGTCATTTGCAGTCTCGGCAAGACGCGCACAAGAAGAAGTAACCATTTGGGCCATGTACACTCACATGCCTTCTGCTGCACGCCCATGTGCCTAACAGGTCAGATCAGATCTACGCATGTTTATCACTTTGCCACGTCAAGAATTCTTGACCGAACAAAATTCAAGGCTACCTCATCCCAACCAATCAAGATCCAAACAGGTCTTCCCCTATAAATACCTCTCTTGGTGAAAGGTTTATTTCAGTCTACTCTTTATTTTCACATTATACAGTGCTTTGAGTTTAAGTTTGAGTCCCATAGGAAAAAGATCTTAGTCTCACGCCAGATGTAAATTCTAGTGCACATGCTCGGGTAGTTCTCTTAACGAGTGTTCTTCCAACAAATCCGTCAGATCTGAAGAAACATGAAGATTCAATCATATTCAACCGTTGGGTGACACTCAAAAACCGTTTATGGAGCGAAACTGAGGAGAAATACGCATCAAAAGGAATTCAACTATGTAGCAGAGAATGGTATACGGTGAAGAGAACAACTAATCTCAGTATTATAGTTCTTATTTCATTTTTCATCTTTAAGTAATTAGAAATCCAATCATAACTGTTTGAGGTTCATGGACAGACTGTCCTTGCATCATGAGTGGATTTAAGAACACGACAATTAGGCGTAAACATGTACACAAATGAGAATGAAAATCAAAACAACAACAATCTGCAAACTATTATAAAACCTGAATAATGATCAATACCTCAACATCAGCATATATTCCAGGAAAGGATAGACAGCCCTCGTTGAATGGAACCGTTTTTCTTGAGTACTTGTAAACTCTAGGATTTACAAGAACAATTTCTTCTCCAACACCACGCTCGCCAGCTGAATTGAACACCATAAGTTGAACATTCAGTCCCACTTGAGGTGCCGAGAGGCCAATGCCATCAGTTCTGTGGAAAAGGAAGCCAACAACTATTTTTCACACACTCCTGTAAATAGGAGGAGGCATTCTTTATAAGCATCTAACCTAACCTTTAAAAGCATTTCAAGTTTACAGTGAAGCACTATCTGCAAACTGTTTCATAGAATACTCCTTCCGTAAACAAATTTATATGGAATTCAATTCCACGAGAACTGAATTCTTTTAATTTTGATGTTCACAAACTTTTATTCGTGCGGATTTAAGGCTTTTGAATCAAACAAAAAGAGTCATACCATGAATTGATCCAAAATGAAGTTATGTGTACTCTAATTCCAAATTCATAAACCATTCAAACCAGTGACACAGAATTCCAAAAACTCACTTGTACATAACGTCGAACATGTGGAGGACTAGCTTCTTCAAATTATCATCAAACGTACCGATACGCTTGTTTTTGGCTCTCAGTATGGGGTCCGGATACTCCACGATTTTGAGCGGCACCTCGAATTGCAAATCAGCCGCTGAAGAACAAGAAATTGCGGTAACATGACAATTCAAAGGAAAAAAACACTACTGAACTGTTCAGAGGAGACGATTGGAAATGTTCTTACGGGAAGCTACTTCTGCTTTGTCCTCTTTCGGCGAGAAGGCTCGCTTGGCCTGGGCGCTGACCGAGGTTAGAGGACGTCGGGACCGGTTAGAGCGGGAGAAGAGTCTGGCGTTGGTTGACATGGAGGAGCTGAGCCGGAGAAAATTGCCGGGAACCGTGGGGCGATGACTGAGAATGGGGAGGAGGGTGTGAGATGTAGAAGGCGAGTGGAGGCATGTTGCGCTATCCATGAACTCGAGCCAGTGATGTCCGGTGACCGACTGAGGTGAGAAGGGATGTATGTGGTTTGTGTCTTTGAGATTGTGTTTTTGGTCCAAATATGCTCTATCGAAACACACGAATAACTATATCACTTTCCCGTAAAGAGAAAAGAGTCTCAGCCTGAATATATGATGATCAATGAGTTGATGTCACGTCCATTAACCCTCATTTCTATTCTAGCGTCTTACACAAATTCATTTGGTTTGTCTTTTGTCTGAGAGTCTCATCCTATTTATAATGACTGAGATTCCTGCCATATATAAATATATAGATTTTTAAGTTAACAACATGGATAAACTTTGAGTAAATTTTTTTAGAGTGGTGACTGATTATCGTTAGATTCAGTTCACAAGTTGCAATAGAAGACGGTCGATAAGGAGAATATGGAACGGTTCGTAGAAGAATGACGAAAAGTCTTTCAAGCGTCTCAATTTTTTCTCAAGCAGAGAAATCAACCCTAGCACCCAAGCATTCCTAAAGGGAAGGAGTATAAGGTGTATTTTTAGGTCCCAAGTTGTTTTTCAAAAGAAATGTTTAAGAATTTTACGTCCATGTAATATTGAGAAAATATTACAATCCATTATCGTCACGAAAATGGATCAAACTTTCTTCTCCATCTCGGTAACGGAACCATTGATGCGCTCCATGACTTAAGGTCAATGAAACACAAGGTAACATGAACTATCACTACAAAAAAGTCTGTTCAAATTATTTCTAATTAGTTAGGTGTTAGTTTTAGAGAATTTCGTCAGTCAAATTAATGGAATGAACTTCTTGTATAACAAAATTGATGAACATTGGCTTTCGCATGAACAAAATGAAGTTAAAAAAATATGAGCAGAACAAATGAAATAATACACTAAACTTCTATAAATGTGGAAAACTTATAGTACTTTTTAGTGATGCAAGTCTTCCATTTGAATTCCGGATATGGAAAAGCTGAAGCATAATACTATCACCTTAATTGCTCTAAAGTGGTGTTTGAAGTGGATGCTACCAACGTTGTTGAGTTGTTTTTTATTATCTGATTGTTCTTCTCATCCTCTGCATTCTCTTATCTTGGAATGCAGGGTAAAAATTCGGAGGTTTGAGAATTTTATGTTACATGCGAAGGCGAATCGTGTTGCCGACTTTTTACCTTGTTGTTGTTTTAATAGTTATATCTATCATTTTTGCAAGTTTATTCACCCTCCCGTAGGTGCTTCTAACTACTTTTTTGATAATTGTAACCTAATTATTTCGATTTTGGAGGTCCAACTTTTAAACCCTCCGTAGAACTTGGCTCTGGTTAAAAAAAAATTGAAGGCATTCTCGGCTAAAAGAGAGTGAAAAAAGTGTGGATTGATCACTCAACAAAAAATAAGGAACTAATCCGGTCGTTAGCAAACGACGTCGTATGCGCGTTTTTCAATTAGAAAAGTGTTATTTTTTTCATTTCCCGATTCGAGGCAATTATACAAGGAGGAGAGAGAACATAGATTCGTGTCATTCAGAAACTGCGGCTCGATCGATCTCGTCGCTCCTCCTTCCATCAGATCCTTTTTCGAAACTCTCTCTATAGGTAACTCTATCATCTCCTTCTCTCTCTCTTCTCGATTCATCATCCTATCTCTGAATCGTCACTTTTCGTAGACATTTCAGTTGATCTTTATAGGTAGGTCGACGCATCTGACTTCGCTTGCTACTTTTTTCATAAATTGTGATTTTCTACAATTTTTTCGAATGTTTTTCTGTATTCTGCGATTGAATTCTGTTTCATATTTTTGTTCCTTAGATTTGGTGACGGATGATTAATTTGGTGTGCATATTTATTTTTTACTTATTCTAGAAGCTTTATGTTGATTTGAAATCGATCTACTGAGTTTGTTAATTGATACAATCGAGCTTGGATTGAGTATTTTTTTTCATTTATCATTTTCATGATCGAAGTGTGATATTACTGTTTTTTTTAGCATGATCTACTGGATAACACCTTTGTATAATTTGTGACTCGCCTGATCCATTTGTTTATATGTATATAAATAATATAAATTTTCAGCATGAATTTATGGAGTTTAGGGTAAAGAAGGAGCTACATCCTTATACTGCCTAGTCGAAATGCATTCATGTAAAATCCGGATGTGATTTTTTTGGGGGGCATTAATGCTATTTCTTTTTCCCTGTAGCTGACTAGAGCAAATTAGCCATGGGGTTGAGCTTCACAAAGCTGTTCAGTAGGCTTTTTGCCAAGAAAGAGATGCGAATTCTGATGGTTGGTCTTGATGCTGCTGGTAAGACCACTATTTTGTATAAGCTCAAGCTCGGAGAGATTGTCACAACAATCCCTACTATTGGTGAGTCTCAGATCCTATTTTCTGCTGCCTGTTCATTTAAAATTACTGCTCAAAGTTATTAAGCAATATTACCTTGTAATTTAGTTCATTCCTTGCAGATCAAACTTCCTGTCCTTGTAACTAGTTTAGTAGTTGTTCAATGTTCCCGATTCTTGTCTAGTTTTCTCATGATGGTTCCCTTCAGTTGTTATCAATAGTCTGTAGCGTTGCTTTTAATCTTACCTGATGTATATGAGTGAAACAATTAGAAGTGGAACTATATGAATGCATCTTGCCATGTATATGAATTCATTGGTGAAGTCATATGTGACTTGTTGTTCAGTGAATTATGTGTGGGGTTAGATGCTTCAAAAATTGTCAAATAACAGCACAAGCAGCTGCTTCATGTACACGAATTTTGTCGCAAGGTTTAAAGATCAGAAAGAGAATAGGAATGAGTTCACTTATGGGTGTGGCATTAGTAATTACAGGATTGTTTTGATCATATTAAATATTAATCTCGTTTTCCATGTTTACACAATAGCTTGAAAGCTTCGCATTGGCTTCTAATAAGAGTCTTGTTGAACTAACCTAGGCTACGTTTGGTATGCAGTAACGGGATGACCATTTTTGCCATATTGATAATCTAGTCGGAATGGTCATTCCATGCCATGTTTTGGCGTAAAACCAGACTAAATTTTTATTCTAGGTAGCAAGCTTATTTTAGATTTTATTATAATTATTTTATATGTTAAAATGAAAATATGTTTTTATCGATTTTCACTTTTTATATTTTCAACATCATTTTCATATATAAAAAACTCGTTGAACATAATTTAATAAGGTTATTTTTTAAAACTTGTATTTGCACATGTATTGTTTAAACAATTTAAAACTTGGTTTACATATGTGAATCTCGTAATGTTATTTTTTTTCTATTCAATTTTTTAGTGTTCACTTATTCACAAATTCAATTTTATAACGATAGTTTTAAAACTTGTACTTATCTGTGTATCGTTTAAGTAATTTAAAATTCATTTACTTACAAAATAACTTTCAAAAAACAATATTTTTTAAAACTTGCATTTACGTATGTTATATTATTTTTGGAGTTCAGTTATTGGTGTAATATCTTATTTATTTATTGAAAACAAATTAAATTTAAAAATTATTTTTGCTAACGGTAATATTAATTGTTCTAAGTCAATTATTTTATAATTAGATATATTATGATATTTGAAAGCATTGTCATGAAATCATTTTTAATGTTTCATTGTAGCAAATTATTAATTTACAATTTAAGTTTATTTTTATACCACGTAATAGATGAAAACAATTACAAATTTGATTTAAAAAATATAATTAGAGCTAATGGTATTTAAGTATATTTACATTTTTAAATTTCATTCCAGCTGGAATGACCATTCCCTAGGTATAGGAGAGGAATGGTTTTCAAGGAAAAGGGTGGAATAAGCTTTCCTTATGGAATGGGCTTTCCAGCCACTTCTATCAAACTTAAGAAAGGAATTAAAATTTTGGAATGAGCATTCCATTCCAACGCTCCAAGCATAGCCTTAGTGCTTTGGTTGGTTCCCGTGCAGGCGTGCACATATTGAAATAGTTATTTTTATACTAAGCATTGAGATTTGATGATGATTTTTTATCTTGCCGCTTCATTACGGTTGGCCTGTTGTTTATCATATATTCATATCTAACTATTCTAGAAACTGTTACATACAGGATTTAATGTCGAGACAGTGGAATACAAGAACATTAGCTTTACTGTTTGGGATGTTGGGGGCCAGGACAAGGTATAATTACTTATTCACTTGTACCATGTACTTTGAATAAGTCACTAGCGGCTGGTATCTTTTGTTTGTTTAAGTTTGGTCCTCTAAGTTGTGCAATAAGTTTTCCCTTACATATGGACATAAACCTGGCTTATCTCATTCATATTGAACTGCCTAGTTTTCCTTGTTCTACTTTCATAGTATAGACGTATGGAGTAATCATGTTTTCTTTGCATGATGAATTATACGCGGGTTCGATAATATTTTGAAATCATTTGTTTGAAGCAGCAATACTCTGAATTTGTGAATGTTTCTTATGGGACATGGATACTGTGTTTTTGCAAGTCCTTGATTTTGAAATGAAAATCCACGGGGGAGCTGTAATAGCTACTTTTTCTTGTTTGCAATTTACAGTTTGGTGTTTTCCAGCATTTGTGTGTCATAGATTATTGGATAACAGCAAGGAATGTATTAAATGATCCTTGAAGATGACCAAACATTTGTGTCCATTGTAGTGGGCCTACTGGAATGTGTTTTATCTGACCTTGTTTCACACTTCATTGATTGTTAAAACTTAAAAGGGATTGTATGATCCATTTCATGTCATTTGGTCTGTGGGTAACTGAGAACCACCTCCCCGTTCTCCTTTTGGTTTATCGTGCTCATTTTGTGAGGATGTTTCTTTTTCTAGTTAGTGTATCTCTGTGATGACTGACTGAGCTAGTTTTGTTCATGTATAGATCCGTCCATTGTGGAGGCACTACTTCCAGAACACACAGGGTCTTATCTTTGTGGTGGATAGCAATGATCGCGATCGTGTTGTAGAGGCAAGAGACGAGTTGCATAGGATGTTGAATGAGGTATTTGCATATTTCACATTGATAAGTAGTTTATTTTGACTCAGTAGAGTATTTAGCCTACTAAAATATTCTGGTATAAGAGCAATTTTCTTTCAAGGGTTGGGATGATTGTGTGAATTATATCCTGTTACTACTGTACAGGTTGTGCTGATTAGCCAGTGCTAGTAGTTGTAGATTTTACGAGCCGCTACAATTTTTGGTTTTGGTTCTTTATGTTATCATAAGTTGATTTTCACCTGATTACAGGATGAACTAAGAGATGCTGTATTGCTTGTATTTGCCAACAAACAAGATCTGCCTAATGCAATGAATGCTGCAGAAATAACTGACAAGCTTGGTCTTCATTCTCTTCGCCAACGCCACTGGTAATGTTATCTTTGTTTATTTTGTTCTGTTCTGTTCTAACCCCTCATTTTCTGCAAACAAGTTGAATAACTTCCAGTTCCAGAATCCTTGCCTAAAATGTGAGAACTGTAAATTTGGTTTTCTTTTTCTCATCGTCCCCCCTTCCCCAGCTGAGCTGGCTGTTTTGTGTTGATTAGCTTTTTCTATACATGCAAGTCTTTAATTTGTGTTGGAGCTGCAAAGGATGAATCATGCTCTAGGTTGAGCAATCTTTTTATTTGAAATTATATTGAGCAGAAAAAAAGGGGAAGATTTGTTCTTCAAATCCACCTTGTAGAATTGGGTCTACATAAGACGGCTTATTAATTACAAGTTCTAATCCCGCTGATTGTGATGTTGTGATTGGTTCAGGTACATCCAGAGCACATGTGCAACATCTGGAGAGGGTCTTTACGAGGGACTGGATTGGCTTTCGAACAATATTGCTAGCAAGGCAAGTATATAAAGGCAGTCAAATGCAATTTTAAATCAAATTCGTATTGTAAATTACATTACCATGAGATGGTATAGTTCACTGCTCAGAGAACTTTCAAGTTTGAAGAGAACACAGATAGGTTAGAAATAATTTGACAGTTAGCTTCTGCTTCTTCTTCCTTTACGAGGACAAGCCATTCCATGAAATCCCTTAACAACTAGGGCGAGCTTTGAATTCGACCCTGACTTCATGGGCAACACACACTATGAGACCTTACCAATTGATTAATGGGGTTCATTCTGGTTTTATACTTCCATTAACTGTTTAATGATTAAGCTCTTTTTTCTTTTCAGGCATGAGGCGGTTGGAATTTTGGCCATTTAGAGTTTCCAGTGTGAGAGAGAGAGAACAGTTCCTGTGTTCTAGTGAATGTTATAGTAGCAATGGTTGAGTAGATTTTCTTTATTATGTTGCTGTCATGTATAATTGATGTTTTAGCTAATACTTTTAGCTCTTAACTCTTGTGATATCGGGATCTTATTGTGGATGCTGCTGGTTTGGTTTTGTAATATTTAAACTAGTATTTGCTTTCCTTTTCTTTTTTCCGGTAATTGCTAGTTAATAGCAAGCTAATTGTAACTCATAGAAAGTTAAAAATTCCCTTTCCGAACAAGATTTCGTATCTGTCAAACAAAGTATACGAGTGATGTTTTTTTTTAAAAAAAAAGGGTATACGAGTGATGTTGAGATTATGAGTTTTGTTGTATAAATGAGTGATGTTGAGATTATGAGTTTTGTTGTATAAATTTTGTAAAATCTCCAATTTGGTCTTTGTTTTGACCTAAAATGATTCTTGAACTTGTAAAAGTGAAAATGTTTTCCGCCACATCACATGACCTGGTATTTTTATTAATAATTGAATAATAATAATTATTATATATTTTAAAGATAAAAGACAAAATTTGGACTTTTAATTTTTTTGTTTATGTTTAATTTGGTCCTTAAACTTTTTTTAACTATAAATAGTTTCTGAACTATCGTGTTTTAACTCAATTTGGTCATTGAACTTTTATATGATTTTCAAAATAGTCTCTGAATTTTCAAAATATTGATCCAATTGATATAAGCTCTAAAGGTAAGAACCATTTTCGGTCAATATTTGAGAGTTCATAAACCATTTTGAGTCAAGTAAAAGTTCAGTACTAAATTGGATTGAAATACAAAACGCCAGAGTCTAAAAGTTATGTCAAAACACGAAAATTTATGTACCATCTTTTACCTATTTTAAATTTTGCCTCAAGTACATGAATTGATGGCCATAGCCATGTTGTGTTGGCTCAAGAAATATTAAACAGTGATATAAAGACATAGAGTATAGAAGTAGTGATGAGGGTAAAGAAGCAAAAGCAAATTAAAACCTAATTTTGTCATGTTGTTATCACATTTGAGTCCAATATAGAAAGTGAATGAATAATGAAGTACAGTAACAGTGCATGTGCTTATAGCACTTAGATATGGCACAAACACAGAGTATTAATCTACTCTTAATTACATGGCATCGTCACAGCCTCTCTCTTCACTTAATTGACCGCTTTAACTTTTTTTTAGTATTTTATTTATCTAGTGCATTGTCAATTTCGTTAGTAAAATTATAAATTGAAGAGCTTGATGAGTTTAAAAATGGCGAATAATTCAGAAAATCTGTGTTGTTGAGTAGCGTAGATTAGAAACATCATCAAATTGAAAACAACAGTTATTTATTGTTTGTGATGTCACTCTAATTCTCAGCTGACGTCAGACACCAAACCTGATCCACTTACTAACCACATAAACACCTAAACAAACCAATGAAATCAAATTTGTGGCTTTGTTTGATTAAGGGCTGGTTTGGTTCTATACTTTAAATGTATGTAGAGGCAAGTCTTTGTTTGGTGGTAAACCAACAAATGATCAGGTTCAAAAAAAAATTCTAAAATATTAAGTTGTTTGGTAAAATTCTTCTCAATAAAAAGAAAAAAAGAAAAAGTTGTTTGGTAAAATTATTAGGAAATAAGGGTATAATTATAAATTCACTAAATTGTCCTTAAGCATATATATAATATAATATAAAAGGTATAGCATAAAGAAGTTCATATTTTATATGCAGTTGGTCGACTTAATCATATTCACCGTCGAGCTTGTAGAGTATAAAAATATTAGGATCTAACTTTGAGGTCGACTCATTTCAACATATGAGTCTACTGACTGAAGATCAATTGTGAAAATATAATGATCTATCGCATAGAATAAAGACATTTATAGCTAACTTTGAGGTCAAGTCATATCACATATGAGTCTACCAACTGAATGTCGATCATGAAATAGAAAGGTCTGCCCATAGTAAAAACATGTATATGTAACTCTACAGTCGACCCATATCACATATGGGTGTACTGCACCGTATTTTTTTATTGGTTGACAAAATTTCAAGTTTTGTTCTCCGCAATAGATTACCTAATGTGAATTGAGGGCTATTTAAGTAATTAATCTAACCATGTATATGTAACTCTATAGTCGACCCATATCACATATGGGTTTACCGAACCGTGTTTTTTTTTTATTAATTGATGAAATTTCAAGCTTTGCTCTCTGTAGTAGATTACCTAAGAGTTATTTAAGTAATTAATCTGACCAAAAGCAAGGACAAAACGGAAATACAATTTTTTCTTTGGAGGTCTGCATGAGCCTCTTACATCTTGTGGAAAATCTACATACTGCAATAGCTCATGTGGAGTGAAAATGTCTGGGAGAAAGTTGTGGCTGCTCCAACACTTAATTGTCTTTGCATGAGCCAAGTAGATGACCCAAACAATCACCTTAGAAAAGAAATGTAAACACATAGTTAGAGTTGGATAATGAGAAAGAAAAAGAAAAAAAAACAGAGGCTGTGGATGTGATTGTGGTCACATGGCATGGCATGAGAAAGGATAATGAAACTTTATATATTTGTGTGAGGGAGAGATAAAGAGAGAGTAGTTGGCATCAAACACTAAACTCCAATTGTGAGTATGGTTTTGAACTTTCTCAAAATTAGGAGGAAACAAAGCTGTTTGGTTCCAACCACAGGACACTCTGTTTTTGGCAATTCATTATATGGTCACCCTTACACTACAGTACTCACCTTCCCTTTTCTTCTAAACTATATAAATAATTATATACATAACTAATTAACTTTAACATTCTTAATATAATTGTATACATATTTTTAAAAACTCAGGTAAACAAAGCTTGTTGGCTCAAATTGTTTAAGCGTTTTGAATTTTCTTTAAAGTCTCGAATTTGTGCTTTTTTACCGACAATAATCGGGTGCGGTGAAATTTTGAGTTAAAAGGAAAGAGTTATTCCCTGTTTTGAGTTAAAAAGAGAGTATTATTCCCTGTTGTGTAGCTCTGATCAAGATTAAAAAAATCGGTAAACAAAATCTTATAATTTCCTATCACTAATGGGGTTTTCCAAAAATGATAATACTTTTGCACCAACTTTAATAAAATACTTTAAGGCTGGTTTCTTTCTTTCTTGTCTTTGCATTTTCTATACTTAAAATATCATAAATATTGACTCAAATTGGTTTATAGTAATTTTGATTTTCTTTCTTGTTACTTTATTCACTAATTCTAAGCATTTTTAGTTAAAATTTTCTTTGTTTTATTTAACAATTAAGGTTTCACATGAGGAAGTAATTTTATGGTTTTTGTAGATGGCCAAACAAAGAGCAATTTAGTGGCTAATACTGGGTTTTAGAGTTAGGGATTAGTCAATATAACTCAGATTTTTGTTTATAAAATTATTAATATTGTTATGACAAAACAATAGGACTGTGATCCAGCAAATCTGGCTTGTCCTTTCCTTGTCCTCCAAAAAATTTGTGGATCAGATCTCACTACACCACAACAAAGCATTAGTGTTCAATACCTAATTTTGAAACATAATGATTTGACTAACACCAGATTTTATTTTTTTGAAAAGAAAAAAAAAACAATCTTGGCTGTCATATCCAAATTAAGAACAGTTTAGATTTACAAGTTTAAATATTCAACTGATACTAAATAACATTATTAATAAGTTTAAGTTTTTCCATCCTTGCTTGTATGGCTACAGCCCCTCTTTCTTCCTCTTTCGATGCTTGGTGCTATTCTCCGGCATCTGCTTTGGTTCTGTCTGCACTTTCTTTTGGGTCAATAATGAAAGTACCGCTTGCTTATAAAAAGAAAAAAAAAAATAGAATCACTGACTGTTCAACGTACAATTTCGTATGCACATTTAAGCTTACACGTTTAATTTTTCCATTTTCTTTGAAGATTTTGTCCACCTAATTACTTATACAGTCATCCTAACTCTTAATTTCTTAGTATTAATTTAGGGAGAAAAGTTTGTGTATGTGTAAATAAACTGAGGACGGAGTAGAGCTGGCAAAATGGATCCGACACTCTAGGTACCCGAAATTCAACCTGTTTTTTCGGTTCGAGTATGATTAATCAATTTGAAAAGGTCAGGTCGGGTTAGAGTTTTTTTTTTTTTTTTTGATAAGCAAGCGATACTTTTTTATTTATCCACCCCGAAGGTAAAAATAAAAAGTACAAGGAAAGGGACTAATCCTTATTCCAGGCATGAAATAGGATTAGAAACCCAAAAACGAAAAGAAATTGAATTACAAAAAGTATTATCAATACAAGGAACCAAAGTTAGAGTAAAGCTCTGGATACGAAGATTGTCTCCTCTAAGAGGTCGGGTTAGAGTTGATTGCATTATGAATGGGTTTGGGTCGATATACCCACTGAAAATAGTGTTTTATGCCTAAAATCTGAAACTCCACCCTAGTCTGATCCGGCCAACCCAAAAATCAGGTAAAGTTGGGTTAGAGTTCATCAACCCGATTAGAACTTTTGTCACCTCTAGGATGAAGGGTGGATGAGAAAATAGTGTGCTAGGCAATACTAAAATATGAAATAGTGTCCTTGAAACAAACAAACAAAAAATATAGAGAAAACAAAAAACAGAAGAAAACAAACAAAATAGTGTCTTTTATTACAGCCATCATCGTCCAATCCTTTGATTGTTTTGTTGCAACGTTTTGGGCTAGCAGTACTTCAATTTCGGTTGCCAATCTCTGTAGACTAACAATTAGTACTATTAGCCTAAAACAAGGATAAATATTTCAATACAGAAATTTTGGTTTTATTTATACAAATTACTAGTCATATTATTTACAAAATTATAAATAAAATAAAAGTGGTAATGTCTTAAATAAAAATTTAAAAAATAATCCAAAATTAGTTAAAGATTGAGTGAGAAGTACAAGACTGAAAACGATGTTGCAACCCACCATTCGAGATGGGTGAGGAAGAAACCGCATGCACTCCAGAATATATGTGTTCATGAATTGAGACGGCAATTGATATGTGAAAAAAAACATGTATAAATAGACCGCACATTAAATATGAAAACATACTTTTCCACTTTTGAGTAGAAAAAATGCAAAAATGTCACAATGTTCATACATTTTCATATACATGACTCCTAATATTCATAATTTGCTCTACAGAAAATTGTGTTATTATTATGAAACAAATTGGAAGAACTCAAACCTTTTAATGTAAAATCAAGTGAAGTCGTGGACGGATTAAGAACTTTTGTTTTCAATGTGGACACATCTTTAATTAAAAATATTACACATAGAAAGTAACTTTTTTTACAAATGCAATTTAAATTATTTTTCATTAAAATGCGTTCAAATACAAAATTAAAGTATTTTTTTTTCTTCTTCACAACAAGTCTATGAGAATTAGTTTATAAATTTCCTTTGGTATAAATGAATTTTGTTTATGTACGTATGTTTTGATTATTTTAGTGGATTTTATTTTGACGAAAGAAAATTGAGAATTTTAATTAAATGTTGATGATTATTAATTTTTCACAAATTAATTCCGTCACTCGATCAATACGTGAACTCAAATACTATCTCAACTTTGAAAAGAGTTCGAATGAAGTCAGACCAACAAACAATTCATAAATATAAAAAACTTGGTCAAGGAGTTTGCCAAAAACTAAAAAAACACTCGAGGGAGATCATCAGAGAAAATGCACATTGGCGCCTGAAAAGGTTGGTGTAGACACAGAATTTGAGCACACAAGTGAATTAGGACGTTGCATCAGAAATACGAGCCCTCTAAATTATTTATATGCATTCTCCAACAGAAGCCCATCCGTTACCAATCTCGGATGGGCTTTTGTTCCACCCATCCGTCCAAATATGACTCAAGTTCTCTATTATTTCACCCTCCAATATTTCTCAAGACCTCGTCTCCATCTTTCGTGATCGGACCAAGATCTCTGATTTGGAAAATATATACTCTAACATGTGGACAAAATAAATGACATGACGTGTAAAGTTCGATTTCAAATCAAATTGAGTAAACAAAAAATTGAAATTCATTGGATGATCTTGGAGTAGTATAGTATTAGTAGTTATCGCAACAGCTGTTGGAATATGAACTATATTTAAAATTTGGTGGACTGCAAGAATATGGCATTAGTTACATATTGTGGACAATATTATGACACTTGATAAAATTGTAGGCATATTTATAAATAATAAAAGTTCCAGTGGGGTCTACACCCATCCATGCAGACAGTAGACTTGAAGTAAACATCAAACCGTCAAATTGAACTTTCTTTTTTGTTGGAAGAATCAAAATGAACTTTTAATTAAGTTCCTTTGTAAACTCAAGTGAAGTTACGAAAAATTAAGTTACAATAATATTATTTGAGAAACGATTTTCTCACGAAGACCGTATCTATTTCAGTAAAAAGTTATAGCACAAACCAATAGTATGTTATAAATTTTTATTTTATTTTCCATTTCCTCTCCAGTTTTTATTTTATTTTATTAAATAATCCAGTAGTATGCATGTTGTGTTCACACATGCAATAAATAAAAAAGTCCATAGTACGTGAAATTTTTTAATACATACAAATTATATATATACGTATTTGTTGGTAGAAATAAATGAAAATGACGACGACATGCATGTTAAGATATTGGATCATCCCATGCATGCACATGTATTATGTATACATATAGTTACACATTTATATTTATATAACATTACAAAGTGAAGACTGCAATTACATTGATACTAAAATGGAAGTTAGGTTAAAAGCTGTCTCCTAATATCGTTGATCAACACCTTACTTGCACTGCAAATTTATCTTAGACCTTCTCTATAAAAACCCAGAGCTACCTCGTCATCTACTTATCTCTCTCTCTCATCTTCTTGTTCTCATTTTCTCTCTCTACCAGAAAATTAAAGAAAAAGAAAAATGGACAAAAGAACAAGCAATTCTCAAGAAGTGGATGTGAGAAAAGGGCCATGGACCATGGAAGAGGACTTGATTCTAATCAACTATATCGCTAATCACGGTGAAGGTGTTTGGAACTCTCTCGCTAAAGCTGCTGGTAATTCTTCTATTTTATTTTATTCGATTTTATTTAACTAGTACTAATAATAAAGTAATAACACAAACTTACGTATAATGTTAACAATAAATAATTGGAATCATTATAGGTCTGAAGCGTACCGGAAAAAGTTGCCGGCTCCGGTGGCTGAACTATCTGAGGCCGGACGTCCGGCGAGGTAACATCACGCCGGAGGAGCAGCTTCTGATCATGGAACTCCATGCCAAGTGGGGAAATAGGTATGGGTTTTTAGTACTATATATCGTATAAATATATGAATTTATTTAGGGTACAAAATATATGTATCCAATCCTACAATTTCTTATAAGAAATGTTTGGATAAGAGTCTCTCTATTTGTACAGACTTTGGATGAGGAAGCTTTTGAGAGAGAGGAGAGAGAGATTTATTATTGTATTTTGCAACGTGACCAAAAGGATTGCACCACATGTTTTTTTAGGGACACCAAAATCCTTACCATAGATGATAGATCTGTTTGTCCAATTCTCATCCCTATAAAAAGATCCATCTCTTCAAATATTTTTTCATAGTTATCAAAACAAAAAATTACTTGTTTTTTTATTGCTTTCTTTGTCTCAACAAGTTCATAACAATTTTTAATAATTCTATAATCAATTTCTTTTTCTTTTTGAATGAATTTTTCTTTTGGTGATCTTGAAGCATTTACTCACAATTTTATACTTTTAAAAAAAATTATTTGGAGAGAAGTAGACATTATTTCCCAAAATTTGTATGGTTTTAGAACTGTAATCTATATTAGATTATGCATATTGTGAAGATTAATTGTCTTAATTAATTAGGTTAAAGTTATGGGATGGATCCAAAAAATCATTTTCTTAGTGCCCAATTAGAAGATGGAGATGAAGTACTTATTAATGATAAGATAATTAATCTTTTTTTGCCAAAAAAAGTAAGGAAGTCCAAAGTCTTTGGAGGGTTTCATTTTCTCAAAGTACCTTATTCATAATAAAATTAATATTTGATATATTAGAACTGGTTGATTAAGATTGGCACAATCGGACAAATTAGGGAATAAAAAGTTTCCATTTACAGAAGAACCTAGCTCAACTGGGTCACATGTTAGTGTTAGCTACTTATCATTTTCACACCAGAACTGTTCCTTTTCTTTTTTGTTTTGGACTCTTCAATCCATTTATTTTTTATGAGCCTATCGACTAGAACCTGAAATTTCACAAGTGGACAAAACTTAAAAATTAACTAGCTAGGGTTTTTTCTCAAATTTTCTAATATGAGCACGTGCTCGTTAATGGGTGGTGACTCTAGAGCCAAGCCTAGAACCATGTAAATATGGAATGGTGACATTACAATCTAGCTATAGTGTTATGGGAAAAGAAATGAGGAGAAAATATATGACAATAGATCACTATCTAGTCTAGTATTGTAATAATCATAGATTTATATATATATATATAATGTCGAAATGCCAATTTAATTCACGGATGATAAGAAAAGGACATATTTTCTTGTTTTTTTCCTCAAAATCATCTTGCCAATTTTTCTCTTGTTTGTCTTATTTCGATATTATTGGACTTTATGACACTTGTGTACTTATTTCTCATTTAAATTCATGCCTGATTTTTTAATCATTATCGGTATGAATAAATCATTATTGCATATAAAAAATAGACACAAGGATATAATTGAATTTAAAGTCACAAATAAGAAAACTTTATATATGTGTGTGAGAAAAAGTAATATAAATCATGATTTTTGTTAGGTTAAGCCAAATCAATGATATAATGACACCACGTTAGTGAGTCGATCTAAGTAATAAATTGTTTGGTCTAAACTAAACCACCAACAAAGATTATGTCACCTCATTAAAAGCTTGAATTCAACGTGTTGGTTCGCTTCCACAAATTCATCGAGATGTGTATGACTAAATTTTTTAATGTGGAATCATTTCCTTAATGGTTTGGATAAGTGTAAGCCAAAATACGTATGTTTCAAATTTTCTCTCTCTATATATTATGAGAATAAAAAATATGAGTCAAACATATTTTTTGAATAGTTTAAGTTAAGCCGGTGAAAAGATGGCACAACATTGAAGTTTTGTCACACACACCTTAATAAATTTATGAGAATGAAGCAGTATGTTGTTTCTAAAATTTATTTTTAATGAAATGTCATATCCTCGTTATCAACCTAAGGCGCTATGATTGTTGACTAACTATGTTTTACATAAATATATTGTATTTTCTAATAATTAAAATGATGGAATAAGATGTTATTTTTAGATATTGTGTTAGTATTACTGTCTTATTTCATCTTTTTTTGTAAACTTATCATAAGATAAACAAATTAAGATGAAAAATATGAGGTTGCATGTAGTTTCTATGGTTGGTCCGTGAAATTACAGAGTCAGCATATGCATGATGCGTCTTTAAGACCCTGAAATTGTTTCTGTCTAAGTAATTAAATCCTTTTAATCTGTCAACTTCTTGCCACAGTGATTAGTATATATATATATATATATGTATATATATATATATTTAATAAATTAATTCATTTTGGAG
>JAYMTF010001057.1:0-26808 GCA_036897485.1 Pelargonium nanum | reverse complement strand
GTGTAACTCGAGAATTGATTGATTAATGAAAGTATGATCTTTTCACTCAAAAAAAAAAAAAACTAATTCTTCTAACAAAAATTTACTATTTCAATTCTTATATATCTTATTTTTCTTGAATTTCAATAGAAAAAAAAGGGGGTCAAACCTGCTTCTCCTAGTGTCGTATATTTCTTATTGTATTTTAAGTTCACAAATCTCAATTGAGCAAATAATGATTTTTACAATCATATTAATTAGGTTACATTAGTGATTTTGTGATTTTCATTTGAGTTTAGATATGGATTATTTAGGTGAAAAGTGAAAATAGAGTTGGATTATTCTAATCAAATGTATATGATAGCAATAGTTGATTAAACAACAATAACTTGTATAAAATGACTAACTCGATAAAGAAAAGTGATAAGATGTCACATTTCTATTGCGTGCACAGTTCTTCCATGCATGATGGTAGTGAATTACTTGACCCATACCCTTCACTCTAATTTTTAACATTACCAATTTAACCTTCACTCTAATTTTTAACATTATCAATTTAATTTGGTATAATTAAATTGATAACCACAAACGGAATCAAAAGTTCCGAATGTTATACTGAGCTTAATTAATTTGGATAAAAGTATGGTCATTTCATGACCTCTCATAGTTTGTCTTTCAAGAACCGATGCGTAAAGGTCACATGTTTATATCCTTTATTTTTTTATATTAAATGACCATAAGGTATTCATCGTTTTTTTTTGGTATACAAGAAATGATTAGTACCAAAATAAACGATTAAATGACCATAAGGTAATCATTTGTCTATCATATTTCAATAAAGGATTAATGGTCAGTTAGGTTCCTGAACTTTCAAAAAGTCACCGAATTAGTCCCCGAACTTTGAAAAGGCCAAAAAGGCCCCTGAACTATCAATTTTGGGGTCAAAAAGGTCCTTACCGTTAAGTGATGTTAAAAGAAAGTTAACTTTGATGACGTGGCGGTTGACATAGAATTTTTTTTAAGTTCAAAATTAAATTAGAATATGAAGTGACACATGTCACAAGTTAATTGGTCAATGTAATTTAATACATATTTTACCATTTTACCCTTTAAAGTTTGACTCTTTTTCTTTCTACCATCTCTTCTGTTCGTCTTCTTCGCCAAGAACTTATTCTTTCTCCACCTCAAACACAAACCCAGTGCACTAATCATATATCCGAGGAGTTTTTTAGTTATGCTAATTATTCAAAAAGATAATCAACCTTTAAGCCACTATTGGTTGGTCTAAAACGGCTTCATTATGCTTTTGGTTTCAACGTTGTCATTTTCTGCAAAAAAATCATCAGCGCCATTCTTTCTGAGCATGAAATATTTGGTTTAGCCAAAATAAACCACTGAGATGTGCCGATAATATGTGATAGTACAAAGTTGACCCAAAATCGGCTCCAATGTCATCCTCGAATATCAATTTGACGCTTCGGAGCTCAATCCACAATGATCGAATCTCGTTGAAATTAATATAATACCATCGTATATACCAAATTTTCCAAAGACGATACACAGACTGAAGGATTTGGGTGACTGGAGCTTTGCTTGGGCGTAGTGAAGACAACACAAACAAAGAAGATTAGGAAGTAAAGGAGAGAGATAAGAGATTTGATTTTCTATTTGGAGAAGAGAAATGGTTTTGGAGCAAAAATGATTTAATTAGTTTGAAGTTGATTATCTGTTTTGGAGCTTCTTTCCTGAGGCAATGAAAAAAGCTATGGTAGTGGCTACAATGATAACAGGTGATAACTGGAGAAAATAAGGAGATTAACAGAGGGGAGAGACGGTAAAAATTAAGAAAAGTAAAACTTTAAAAGGTAAAATGGTAAAATAATATATTAAATAACATTGACCTATTAACTTGTGACATGTGTCACTTTATATTCTAATTTAATTTTAAACTTTAAAAAAATTCCATGTCAACCGCCACATCATTAAAGTTAACTTTCTCCATTTTGACTCAAAAATTGATAGTTCAGGAACCTTTTTGGCCTTTTCAAAGTTCGGGAACTAATTCGGTGACTTTTTAAAAGTTCAGGGACCTAACTGACCATTAATCCTTCAATAAACTATAAATTTTGAAAAATTAGTGAAAAATATACCAAATTAAATTGATAATGTAAGTTCAAGTATTGAAGTGCACAGTTTGAAGTGTTTGATCGAACATTGTTTTTCAAGTATTGTTGATATTGCTTATAAAATATGATTGTATGTTTAACACACTTAAAAAAAAATCAATTATTTTATCAAGTTTACACTATTTTTCCAACATTATTTCTCACTCAACAATAAAAAATTTGTATCTATACAATATAACATAAATGCAAATTGTACTATTGAATTACGAAAACTATTTTATGATAGTTTGACGAATTGTTATGCAATGTACAATTTAGGATAATGATTGATTATATATTATCAAATGTTAAGGAAACATTCATTACTTACAATATTAGTAATATACAGGAACTAATAATTTGACAAAATAATTGTTCGTACTGGTAGGGATACAATAATACAAAAATTATGTGACATAAGCCAAGACGATGCCGTCCGGACAAAAAAGACACGAACCCCTGAAAACAGCCACCGACCTTAAGCTTCAGATCCGACACCAATCTTCCAACTGCAAAGCTAATATCCGATCTCAGACGTCATCAGATCCTACACAAAGAAGACTTGCCAAGTACAAATAGCACGTGAGTTCTCTTCATAAAAAACTAGAAACAGCAGTAAAAAGAAATTAAATATAGACATCGATAACAGAAAAAAGAAAAGAAAAAATGAGACGGAGCATAATAATCTTCCGGCGGACCCGAGACTAAGATCGGCGGTGGCAGAGAAAAATATGATCCGTTTGCATCTGTTTAAACAGAGAAACCCGGTCGAAAACAGGATAGATAGATAGATCCCGCCGGCGACGACCGTGATTTCTCTGTCTAAGCAAACGCAACGGATCAGAGCTGATCGGAGAAGACAACCCTAGGGTTATGGCTTTTATGATTTGGTTTTTGGTGTTGATGTGTAGCGTGTTATTTATAGGAGCGAATGGTGGGTGCAGTGAAAACCCTAAAGTTAGTGGTAGTGCCGCAATTCGCCGTCCGCACGTGATTTGGTTTAATTAGGAATAGGAAATATCAGTCTCTCACGACTGACAGTACGGTTAAGCCTTTACTTGTCTACTACTCTACTCATCCCAGCCGTTGATATTAATTTTTTATTAAAAATAAATATTTTGAGGGATTGAAGTATTTTATTTTGATTTGTATGACATGTGACTAGACTAATGAACTGAATTGAGAATTTTGGGGACAATTAAGCCGCAAAAAGAGATGCTAGAGTCTTTCAAATTTATCTAAATTAAGTTTTTTAATATTTGTAATTACACATAACACTATTATCATTTGGGCTGTGGTCAGGTGAGGACGGACCACGTGACACCTATACTCGACTCGAGTTGGTGTGAGAACACACATGATTCATGATTCACCTTATTCGAGATTGATCAAGTACGATAAGGTAAATAGAGAACGCCGCATGCCATTTAAGTGGTTGCCGAGTGTGACACGTGGTGAGAACGTAGTGGGCCCGTGTGCGACACATGGAGGCACGCGAGAGTTTGTTTTGTCTCATTTATCACGTGTTTCAATTATGTTTGAATTTTTTAAATTTCATCATTATTTGAATAGACTCTTATTTTGATCCGTTTTCTATAAGAGGACAAATGTAATGAACCCTTTCGAGAAATTTAATTCAACCCCGACCCACTCTAGAGAGACCCGCGTCTTGATTTCAACACCATAATTAAAACGAAGTTCGAATACACATATCAATTCTATAATAGACAAATTACCAATGATTTAAACAAAAAAAATAGTGCATGGTATAGAGTTTTCTGTATTATTTTCCCGATAATTTCTATATTCATACGTTATGAAAAATATATATGATTAGTTAAGGAAATGTAGTTAACACAAAAACGTAGATGCCGATATAGGTATAGATCCGCCACCACGAAAATGCGAACAAATTGAATGAATTACAATCCAACCAAGTAGACTAAAATTGTTGCAAGAATAACTCTAGAAAAATCTAATGCAAAATAATGGCTTGGCCTAAAACATTTAATTTGAAGACTCAATTTAGTGGGTAATGCAAAGTAGCAAGCATCAAACCATTTAAAAGAATTGGGTTGGTCTATGGTTGAGCCAAGCCAACCTACCTAATTTTCTTTCCCATTCAAATACATCCAATTTTACCATTTTGCCCATACCATTAGAGCAACTCCTTTTGCTAGCAACAGTTCAAAACTTCACACAGTGGTTGCATGGTAATTAAACCCGAACAGCATGTCCAATATAAACAACCAAGCAAGCACCAACAGCTCCGCCACTTCGAATACATCGCCATTGCAACAGTCGTCGGAGATTCCCAAGCTGCAACACACAAACAGAAAATAACTGATTTTATTGTTCTATAAAACCAAAGCTACCGTTTTTGAGCTTCAGTTTTTCATTTCCGACCTCGATTTCTTCTTCTCCTTCCCCGATTGTTGTTGATCGGAGTATCTTTGGAGCTTCCATGGCTGCTATCGCCGGATCCAACGTCGTCGCGCTCAATTCCGCCGTTGTTACTCACAGTTTCGGGAGCTGCGGAGGCCGGAGATTGGCTAATTTTCAGCAATGCTCACCGGTTTCTGGCGGAGCCCGATCTGTTCAGCCCCTGCCTCGGCTTGCCCTACAATGCAGATCGAAGAGCTCGTTTGCTTCCTCAGGTACTTGATTCGTTACTTTCTGTGCGGATTTTTTTTTGTAAACAATGTTGCGTTTGCTTTAGTTGGTGATTGGTAGGTTAGTGGTGCTGGTTATTGAACAATTTGGAATAGTTTGGGTGGCAATTGAGTTGCAATGGAATTGGGGGAAAATATTGAGAATGCTGTATAGAAAATTTGAAGAGCAATGCATTTTGTGAAAAGTAATTTGGCTTTGTGATGCAATGCTTGGGCAATTCTGAGATTTAATTCATTTGGTGATTAGGAATAGGGAAGACCTTGTTGCTTATTTGTTGCAATCATGCTATATATGTTGATATTGTGGTCATGATCTTTAGATTATGTTGTAGACCTGCCTTTAATCAAAGTTCAGTATATCCTGAAGACTATGTCTGTGTAGAACTTTTTTTTTTGGGTGCTAGACATTTCTTGCCATGTGACACTGCCAAGAAATTTAGTGTATGGCACACTCTAGTTCCTCTGGTTGATGGTGCCATTATCTAGGTTATTGTTCCACAGACAGTTAGACACCGTTATATATCTGATCTCCTTGACTGTGTTGGCACATGCAGGTGTGAGAGCTCAGGTTGCCACACTAGAACAAGCAAGCGTGGAAACAGCTCGAAGTGTGGAAGCTCCTGTTGTTGTTGTGACCGGAGCCTCCAGAGGTATTGGTAAAGCAGTTGCATTGGCATTGGGCAAAGCAGGCTGCAAGGTTAGTGGGTCTTCAGTATTTCTCCCATTCTCGCTTAAATAATTATTTCCTCTGCTTTTGGTCAGGGAAGATATCCTTAGTCGTGATCTAATAAGGTTACATAGTACTTGGTGAGGTGTCAGGAGCCATCCCTCCCATATCAAAATTCAAAATTAAACTTGTGATCTTTTCATAGAGATTCTAAACACTTTAGGTGTGGCTTGGCTCCAGCCCAAATTGAGGACAGTTATGTGGATTTGTCTATTGAGGAACACCGAATTAATCATTATGCTTTTAGCAACTTATTGATTTTAGGTATATGGTGGCTGGATATGTGGTAGCTTAGTTCACACTTGAGCGGATATTGTTTCCTGTGTGGGACATGTTATCATTAAAGCTGAATTTTTGTTTTATCAACAACAGGATAAGCCATTTTATAGTGTTGTCTTTGGATATCAAAAGTATGTATTCTTGTTGTATGTGAACGTGTGTTCAGTTGGGATGTATAATATATACCTTTTGAATCCTACCTTGAATTATCTGGAATTCAATGTTTCAGGTCCTGGTCAATTATGCTAGGTCATCAAAGGAGGCAGAGGAAGTTTCAAAAGAGGTGAAATGGCATATACTTGTGTACATAAATCTATATAAATCATTCCATTCTTGCATAATTTGAATTTTTTGCAGTGCAGTGGTTCTATAATGCTATGTAGATAGTCCCTAACGATTCTTTTCATTGTAATTTCTTGCAGATAGACGCATGTGGTGGTGAGGCTATTATTTTTGGGGGAGATGTTTCAAAGGAAGCTGATGTGGAAGCCATGATGAAAG
This sequence comes from Pelargonium nanum, assembly GCA_036897485.1. Taxonomy (NCBI): domain Eukaryota; kingdom Viridiplantae; phylum Streptophyta; class Magnoliopsida; order Geraniales; family Geraniaceae; genus Pelargonium; species Pelargonium nanum. The sequence goes on along the minus strand of JAYMTF010001057.1, from coordinate 20,485 downwards.
CTGTAAGCTAATGTTACTTATTCTGATTGAGTGAGATTAATGTCTTGCTATTAACTGATATTTTGTATGATTCTCACGAGTACAGGCAGTTGACAAATGGGGAACCATTGATGTCTTGATAAACAATGCAGGTTATTCAAAATTCACTTCTTGTTTATGTAGTTGTTAAGTACCAGCTTTGGTATCTAACTTACTTATCATGGTTTCAGGTATTACACGAGACGGTTTGTTGATGAGGATGAAAAAAACTCAATGGCAGGATGTTATTGATCTGAATCTCACAGGTGTATTCCTTTGTACTCAGGTTTGTATATTTGAGACTTGACTATGTGTGTACTGGTTGCTTCAACTTTCTTACTGGAACTGAGATACTATATTCTTTACAGGCGGCTGCCAAAATTATGATGAAGAAGAAAAAGGTAAAAATGGCATCCCATTAATTTCATGTGCCCAAACTGTCTACAAATAAGATATGACTTACATGCTTAAGCCTTGGTATTCTTACCTGTCATGATTCTATAATTGTTTATATGTCATTGTCCAAATGTCTTTCTTGTGGATCACTTTCCTCAATATTAATATGGATCGTATTCTTGAAGACGCAAATTTGTAATTACATTCGAAATTTCGAAGTATCTCGACATGCTTGTAAATTGTAATGTCTTATAGTGTCTCAATATGTATACCAATAAAATTATTAAATATAAATTGTGTGGCCCTGTTGATAGTTGCTTTTACACTCCTCCATCCAACATCTGTTTTCCAGGGAAGGATTATCAACATAGCATCTGTGGTTGGTCTGGTGGGCAACGTTGGACAAGCAAACTACAGTGCTGCAAAAGCAGGGGTTATTGGCTTTACAAAGACTGTTGCTAAGGAGTATGCAAGCAGAAAGATTAATGTTAGTGACTAAAAGAAGTATTTATTTTATTCTATTCCGATGCATTTGGAGATTCTAGTATTCAAATGAACTCAAATGTGGTATCTCCTTCCAGGTTAATGCTATTGCCCCAGGGTTCATTGCATCTGATATGACTGCCAAACTTGGGGAAGACATGGAGAAGAAAATCTTGGAGACCATCCCCTTAGGTGAGAAGATATTATGGAACTGAGGATTCCCACGTAAGTGATTTGTATACTCATCAATGAGGGACTGATAATTTCTATTATATACGCAGGGAGGTATGGGCAACCAGAAGAAGTTGCTGGACTGGTGGAATTCTTGGCCCTTAATCCCGCATCTAGCTACATGACCGGACAGGTAAGAATTCTGGCACTTTATGATTTACTTGTGCGGTAAGATTCTACCTGACTTTACCTTTGAGTAGTAGATGCAGCTGAGATGGAGCCTGATAATATGATATCCATTCTTTTCTGCATTTTGGGATTCTCAGTTACATATCGGTGTCATGCAGGTCTTGACCATTGACGGAGGCATGGTTATGTAAGATCACCAATCTAACCGAGCCAGCAAATGACAGTTCACCTGCGGGAGATTCTGCTCGGGAAGCTTTTTGGCTTAAGATAGAGTAACATATATAATAAGGAACACTAGTCCCATTTTAATGGAACTTTGGCGAACAGTTTACTAAAATCAGCTGAAGGTTTCTTATGCGTTTGGCATATCTTACTTTAGATTTTAGCAAACTCTGATGGAGACATTGATTAAATCATAAACCAACTTAGACGACTTTATAAACATCTTTAATTTATCTAATGCGTAGTTAATCTTTTGCTTTCACAACATGTTGCTTCTATTTATTTATCCAAGATTTTATTCCAATGTCTCATGCTACCGGCAACTTGGACCCGCAACCCGAAATCCGACCCGACCAAACCGAACCCCGTTTGGGCAACCCAATCTGAGCTCTTTGATGTGGACATTTTTATTTAATCCGACCCACCGATGTTGTAGGAGACAATTCCTTGTTAAACTCAACTTCCGTGTACTGTAAGGAAAACAACTACTCATTCCTATTTCAAATCTTTTTCGTACTTCAATTATACATAGAAAATAAATATCCGGAATATCCTTTATATATACACAGATATTCCCTAATGCTTCCTTGTATTTACATCAGTTTCAAATTTCCAAGCAAAGTTCCTGAGCCATTACTTTTCTGGTTTTTCTTGGTCACTATCTTCAAGAACCAACCATGGTAATCCAAATTTATGAGAGCACAGTGTTTTTTATTAACAATCTTGTGCTGTTCCTGGTCGTGTATCTCTTCGGTTACTCCGTAGTTTTCGAAAGATGGCGACCCAAGGACCGTCTACAAGCCACGAGCTGTCTCATCTCTCTGCTTCACGGCACGCCCGTGCTTCTCATGGCCATCCATGCTATCCTCAGCTCCCCAAGTCCACGCACATTCGCTTCTCCAAACACAATGTCCCAAAACTTAGTGCTCCAATACAGCATCGCATATTTCACAATCGACCTCTTGCACTACCTCCTCTTTGTCCCTAGCGATGTCATCTTCATAGCCCACCATTTGGGGGCATTGTACGTGATGATCACGTGCCGGTACGTTGTCAATCACGGAGCTGTGGCGATCCTAGGAGTCCTCGTACTCGCGGAGATCACGAGTCCCGCCCAGAATGTGTGGAGCTTGTCGGGTTTGCAGAGAAAAGAAGTGCCTTTCGCTGCTAAATTGTATGATAACTTGTGTGTTCCTTTCTTGGTCATGTATTTTGTGGTTAGAGGGATTGTAGCGCCTTTGTTTGTGCATAAGATGGTGGTGTTTTATGTGGCCGGAGATGGGGATTTGTGTGTTCCGAGGTGGGCTTGGTGTTCTTGGATGGCGGTCACGGTGATTGGAGTGGCGGCGAGCATTCCGTGGGCTCTGAATCAATGGAAGTTGTGGCATAGAGAGAGGAACAAGAAAGCTATAGGCAAGCTTTGCTAGCAGTGTTTGTTTGTTTTAGTTCTTTTAAGCGTACATAGATGATTATTGTTTGGTTGAATGTTGGTTAATTTTTTTCATTGGTTTCTAGTTTTACCAAGCTTTTCTCCTAACAAATTTGTATGTGAATTCTTCTCGAAGAATACAAGGATTAGAAATAAGCTTCCTAAGTCTAGACGAAGATAACTCTCTCGTTTCTTTCTCGTTCTTCATCAAAGTTTTCTTTTTAAACCACGTCCACTTACAAGATTCAATATATGCTAGTTTGATTTTAAATCAGATTTTAGCAGTTAATTTAGTTTTATAAATTGTTTCCTACTCTTAAGAGGCGAAAATAATTGCAAATTGTTTTCCATTGTTGGAAACTTTGTTTCGTCTTCACTGGTTAAAAGTTATTACGATCTTTATGAGCGGTGTGGTGAGATGGAGTCTCGGGTTGTTGAAGCAATTATATTATTAGAAAAATCGTAAGTTGGGTCATGATAGATCGGGGGTGGCAGGAGATAATGGTGAACTATTATTTGCTTCAAGTCATAAAGACCATAAAAATCAGTGGGGAGGATAACAATATCTTTGGTTTGATTGTGGATAATATTTTAAATCCTTCCGTGTATTTGACTAGTATAAATTTTAGTTTTGTTAGTAACTCTGCAAAGACGAAATTTCAAATTCGTCGATGCTCGATGAAAACAAAAATTACACTATTGTTATTAGAAATCAGCTCTCAGAGTCTTGACAGCAAATTCGACAGAATAACAATCCTTAACACACTGGAACACCTTGCTCTTGCTGCATAAAATTATGCAGGAACAAACAAGCTATAGAAACTGTATATATCATCATCAAGATTAAGCAGTTAACGAACTGACCCGCTTGAAACTCCGCATTGGCCTTGTATAAGTACCTATAGACTCTTCCACTGCCAGGCCTTGAGCACCAAAACAGAAGTACTGGTTCATCATCTTTTTGTTCAACGAACCCTGTCTGTTCTTGTAGCTCATTTGCTGTGATTTACCGTTGGATGATGATGTCTCCACCGGACAATTAGGCGAAGAGGTGACCGATCTTGAACGCGTAGTTGAAGGCGTCTGATCAGACGCAACAGCGAGATGTGGCGTAGCGTTGATGACACCGTGCATTAGCCCGAAAGCATAGCTCCTTTTCGTTGATGGACTCGGGGGAAGATTGCTTCTGCTAGAAACCGTCCTTTTGTTCGGGAACAAGACCGAGGATTTCGAGTATCTTTCCCGAAGAGGGATTGGACTGCACATGAACAAATCCGAGGAATCATCTCCTCCCATTTCTGCGCGGGAAGCTTTTTTCTCTTTGCCTCTCGGCCACCTAAGGAGGCTCCTCAACTGCTTCGCTGCATAGTTCACAGAACCCGGTTTCTTGCTATCAGGCACGTCGTTTGGAGAGTCTATAGGGGTTATTTCACTCGAGCAAGAGCACGATTCGATGCTCGCTGCATCAATATCCGACGCGCCATCAATGTCCATGTACAAGTATATCTCAGCATCCGGGACTCTGAAAGAAGTCCCGGGACTTGTCCCGATCCCCTGCATTTTCAAGTGCGAAACAATCGCGCTTCTTGCCTTCGAATCCCGACAATCAGAGATCCCGCCCGCTGATATTAATTGCTTGATCAAGATCTCGGAAGAGGCTGATTTAGGCCTTTGCTTGAGAAGATCAAGAGGGGTCATCCCTTCAGCATCCCGGATGTTCAAATCTATTGATGGCACGGTCATGAGAAGCTCAACGACATTGGATTGAATGTTGTCAGCTACAGCCACATGAAGAGCAGTCCTTCCATCGTTGTTCGTTGCGTTGATGATACCTTCCATGTCGAGTAACTTCCCGCAAACGAGCTTCTCCATCAGCTCGATCTGCCTATCCAATCTCCGGAAACCCGGGGTTCGGAAACCAGCCACTGCCATGTGAAAGAAGGTGTCTCCATAGTTGTTGGTTAAAGAGGCTAGTGAGGGACATTGATGAACTAGAAGCTCTACTACACCCAAGTAGCCTCTATAAGCAGCCACATGAAGTGCTGAATTCCCCTGATTATCTGTGGAAATGATGGTATCATGGGATGCAGCTAAATACTTAACTACCTGAAACAAACCAAAGATAGATCATAAGTGTAAACACTAAATTGGCGAATCCATTTTAAACTCGTTCAAGAAATGCATAACAAAGATGATATCTTAGCAGTCTCTGACTAACTTTTGCACTTTTTTTTTTTCGATAATATGTTCAGTTTCCTATGGATGTTGTTTGTGTGCTCCACGACCTGACACTAACATGAGCACAACACATTTAGTAATCGTGTTGCATGGTCCACCGCAAAAACGACATGATTATGAACACGAAACACAAACGGCACGTTTAACACGGTAACTAAATGCGCCATGTTGACACAACACGATTGACCCAAACAAGACTCAACACAATCCGCACGATAGGACTAGTTTACAATTGTACCCTTATGTGTGCGTGCTGGACATACCGTGTGTGTCACAACACGATTGATTAATTGTGCGTGCGTGTTTTGGAGGCCCAACACAATTACTGAACGTGTTGGGTTCTCCAACACAAACACGACATGACTACAAAATCTGTGACCCCAAATTAACGCGCTAATTTCGTGTCGTAAACACGAATTGGCAGCTATGCAAATAACCCATTGCATATCCTGAAAGTATGTTTACCTCAACCTGGCCTCTACCAGAGGCTGTGTGCAGAACAGAAGAGCCCTGAGCATCTCTATAAACCAAAACATCAGAGCAATCCCCAAGAAGCTCACTCAAAACCTCCAAGTTCCCACCTCTTGCAGCAGCATGAATGGCTCTGTTCATCATCTCCCACTTGAAAACAGAAGTGTCTTCACCCACTTGCCCCTCCAAATCTCCTCCCCCATTGCCATGAAAACACTTTGGAGATATTGAGGAATCAAGAAGAAGCCTAAAGACCTCAGATTTCTTGCTCCTGGCCGCGGCGTAAAACAAGTCAGTAACTCCATACTCTCCTTCCCCAAACACAAGCAGAGGGTCTCTCTCCAACAACACCTTGACAAAATCAACATCCCCAGCTGAGGCTGCAGTGTACAAGAACCACCCACCATAACCGGCTCGGATCAGAGAGTTGTGACCTTTCTTTGTTTCACATTCATGGAGGAGCTTCCTTGCAACCTGGGAGCGGCACTTGGCAACATCATGGAACTGCTCCTCGTCGTCCCAGACGGTCTCCAGGCGGCGAATCCGCCTCAGGGAGGTGAGCTTGATGAGCAGATTGGTGTCAAGGTGGAGCAGCTCACTCACCAGATCATAAAGGCCATTTGCAGCTGCCCAATCAATCGGCGACGCGTACCACCACTGGTCTCCGGTGCTCTCCCACCGGAGAGGGAAGTAAGATGGTGGCATTACTGTAATTCAAACAAAAAATGAAAGCTTTCTGGAATTCAGCAACAACCCAGTTCAGAATTCTGAAATTCAGCCACAACCCAGTTTAGAATTTGATGAGAAACAATAGAAAACCCATGAATGCTTTTGCACTAAAATCAGGAACTAAGAAGGTGGCAGAAACAGGGGATTTATGGGAAAATTCAACTTTTTTTATACTGATTTAGTGAGAAGAAGACAAACACAGAAATGACCAGTTGTATGGTGGTAGAATTTTGGATGGTGGAGAAAATGATTGCATAGAAGAGATCAGATTCGTCGGTCCGTGAACGTGCAGTGATTTTTCTCTGTAAAAATGAAAAGAAGAAAGGACAAGAAACAGGGGAAGCAAGTGAGAGACTGTTGATTTATATCAACTTTCTGTGATTTTTTCACTTTTGTCCACTGATTGTGCAAATGTAGACCAAATCAGATAAAAATTTCTAATCCAACTGTCAAGCTCATAATAATGTTAGGCAGGATGGCAGATTCATCATTAACATAATAAATTTAAACATAAATGTGACTTTATTATTCGCTTGAATAACACGTGAAAATGTGAAATATTCTGGTACTCGATAGATTCAATTACGAGAGCTCTTAACACATTGCTAAGGTTAGGTTGGTATGTTGAATTAAGGATGGAGATTGTGGGTGTCCCAATGGTTTCTTATGGTTGACCTAACAATGTGGGAGATGGTAAATGGGAAATTGGCAAGTAGTTGAGGGAACACTTCTTGCTGAACCCATCTGTCACCAAAAAGTATGAATCCCAAGCACATGGCTTTGCTACATTTTTGTATTATCTGCAATAAGCTAAAGATGGATGCAGTTTTAGATGCATGCACTACAACCCAAAAATATACACACACCAAATAATGCTCCTAAAAGCCCTAATCATTTTTGTGATTTGTCTCAACTACTTGTTTCACAAACAGCAGTGGTAATCAATTGGAACACCCACCATTGTTATCATTCTTGTACTTATGAGTCCTCGGCTAATCCGAGGCAAAGCCAGAATGCCGGATCTCTGAACACATCGTCGACGTGTAATCAAGTATAAAATATTGGATGTGATGATGAATTCTAGGTTGTGAAAGTGAGAGTCTTGGGAATTGAACAGTTTTTCTATTTGAAGCTGTTCTTAGCCTAGGGAATGGAAGCAACTAGTATTAAACAACAAGCACTGTGATATTCATGGAAATGTACATTCTCAGAAGATAATGGGAGTGATGCTTACCTTAATGGCACCTTCTGGGTGAGAGGGAGAAATCTGATGGCATATACAAATTATTGCCCTCAAATCATGGACATAACAGTAACACGAGAAGATATAAAGGATGATCCGGTGTACAAGACTCCTACCATTGTCGGGTTTGTGGTGTGTCCATATTATATGCAACCTCAGACACACTTATGCTATAAACCTTACCGTTGCGCCAAAACTCACCCTTTGGATGTAACATTAGAACGCATACAAATCAAGCTCATGAGCCCTGATTCCCCTGAACTCTACAAAACCTAAAAGGTCTATAGTGCATAGTTAAATGTATCATACCATATGCAAATTCTGTATATGCTATTTGGCAACATTGGATCATGTTCTTTATTTATTAGATCAGAAGGACAACATCATGTGATGCTCCTCGTGCAAAGTTACCTGAAGCATTAACAATGAGTCAGTGAGATCTAGCTTGGGTATGGGAGAAAAGGGTCAATGAGATCTAACACAGTAAATGCAAAATGATTCAGGACTCCTGCTCCAAAGAGATGAGCCATGATACCTGGTGTTCACTATAAAATTTAATCTAATACCACAGACAGTCATCAAACAATACTTATATTTCGAAGAGTTTATGAGCATTCGGAATCTCGAGTTCACTACCAATATATACAGATGAGCACAACATATTTTGTATCAAGAATGTAATACTAAATCAGCATGGCAATTTTTACACTTCAAATTTATAAATCAAACTATGGTTAATATCTATTCTTCAAGTTTTGGTACTAGCAAAAGAGATTAAGCTTCAATCTAGAAAGGGCATTAGAGTAACCATATTCACCTTCATGTGCTTGTTGCACAAAGATATAAAGATTATAGTTTCTTCATGTACTCTTTAACCCTCTCGGCAGCATTATACATATTTTTCTGTTCGAGTTCATGCAAAAGCAAAGAGCAAGTCTTGTATTTGGGAGCTATATCCTTGCCAATCATCTCATCAAAGAAGTGGTATGCCCATTCTTATATGTCAGCTCTACAAAGTCCATGAATTAGAAGTGTAGGTTGGCTCGTCAAGACTGAGATGATGCTTATTATCCATGTCATCGAGCAATTTTCGCAAAAAAACTACCTGTCAGTCCAGTTCTAAAGCATGATTTCAGTAATGGGTGATATGTCTGAACATCAGATTCTCAATATTTCCAATCATCCTTGAAGCAATGCAGCAACTTAAGGACAAGATTCTCATAAACCCGTATGTCATCACATGTTCGGTCACATAAAATAGATTCAAGAACCTCATCATCACTGCTTCCTACACGAACTTTAGCAGTGATGATATCAAGGTCAGACAACCTTGCTGCGTCAAGACCTTGCTCTTGTTGCGGTCTATCTCTAGCTCTTACTAAGTGGATAGAATCCGGTGGATTGAGAGACGATGATGAAAAGGCACGGGAGCAATATCCAGCGGGGGAACGGAAGAAGCCACATGATATTAACGAATCAAGAAAGATACAGGTTTGTTTAGGGCAGATCCTGACATGGAAACCCATGAGGAGGTGCCTCCTCAAAGTACAGGATCCAAGTCAGGATCCAAAAATGAGAGCATTGTTAAAAGTGCATTTAGTTTTGAGGCATGCAACAGCTTCCAATCACAACAAACAAAAATATGTGAGCTAGGCTTTGCAAGCAATGAATGGACAAATACTTGCTTAACTTGTTTTCAGAAGAGCCCAATTGTAATAACAATAGAACTGAAATTAAAAGATGAAGCAAGCATTGCTTGAAGATGATAAAACATCTCTATTACACTGATAGAAAATAGTCTCTTTGTAATGTCTGTGCATCAGGTAAAATTGACTGCCAAAGGCAAAGACTACCATAACACTCCAAAACAACAAAAAAACTGACTCTAACCTCAGACATTACCACATCATATTCAAGTTTATTCGAGTCTCCAAACCTTTACTGACACTCCACACTCGATTGGAAACATAAACAGCCATATTTAAGCCTATGACTCGATAAAAACATGAGCAGCGCCTCAATTCTGGGTGGATGCAATGTGCACAATCAAATCAATAACACGGGAACTGCAAGACCAAATAAAAAGTAGAAAAGGTGTCATCATCGGTTGGGATAGAAAGAGATGAAAAGGAGTTGGGATTTGAGAAGATTAATATTTACCTGTATCCCCATTCGTTGTCGTACCATGAGACAAGTTTCACAAAGTTGTCGTTCAAGGAAATTCCAGCCTTGGAATCAAATATGCTTGACCTGTACAAAACACAGGGAATAGAGACACCAGATATAATTTAACATTCATACCTTGAGAACCCATGTCATTGTTCTTAAGGCACATTTCAATTTATGAAATCATTGCTAGAATTAAGAACAGCAACAATGAATATGATAACAATTATCTGTTGAAATCAACATGGTTAACAATCTAAAGAACTAATAGGGATTTCTATGGGGAAAAAACAGATCCTTCATTTACCTGCTGTCACCAACAAAGTCTGTGGACACAACATCGTCTTCAGTGTAACCCAAAATACCCTTGAGGTTGCCCTCAGATTCCTCCCTGAGAATATCAGAGTGACAATTAAGAATATCAGAACATAAAATTAATGTGACAGAAAAACGGAGACTTTCAACTTCACGAAACTTAAGAACACAGGAGGGAAATTCCTAGGACATACTTGATAGCTGCCTTGATCTGCTCATAGGTTGCTGACTTCTCGATCTTAACAGTGAGATCCACAACAGAAACATCAACAGTAGGGACTCGGAAGGACATTCCAGTCAATTTACCATTAAGGGCTGGCAGAACTTTTCCGACAGCCTGCATAATTGTGAACACATTAAACAAACTTTAATATTAACATGCTACATGATAGATGCAACTCAGAGCATATGTTTGAAAACATATTATCAAAACTACCTTGGCAGCTCCAGTGCTGCTGGGGATGATGTTGAAGGAAGCAGCTCTTCCACCTCTCCAGTCCTTCATTGATGGACCATCAACAGTCTTCTGGGTGGCTGTTAACATAGAATATAGATATAAATTTGACCACTGAAAAAAACTACTCAAAAAAGATTATTCATACATCCACACACTCACCAGTGATAGAGTGGACAGTGGTCATCAGACCCTCAACTATTCCAAACCTGTCATTGATAACCTGTAGAAATTTCATTTAGAACATGCATAAATAGCTCAAACATCACAGAATACTGAAGAACACAAAGTGTATCAAGCTAACCTTGGCCAGAGGAGCAAGGCAGTTGGTGGTGCAGCTAGCATTGGAGACAATGTCATACTCTGGCTTGTACTCCTTATGGTTGACACCCACAACAAACATCGGTGCATCCTTACTAGGAGCAGAGATGACTACTTTCTTAGCACCTCCCTGATCACCAAACCCATCCATGTCAGTGATACATACTCAACAAATTCTAATGTAACCTATTAGAACCAATAATAGAATATGAACAAAAATATGAATGTGAAATAAGGGGAAAACATCTAATCACTCCATAACCAATTATCGAATCTACCAATAACTCAAATAACCTGGATCAAACAGGAGCTCCATGTCCACAAATTCATTGAGTGAGGTAAGAGTGGTAGTCAATAACATGTCATCCTCTCATAGGCTAAACTGAATCTCAACCCATAATGCTTTGACTAAGATGTAATCTTATACACAAAAATAGACATTCACAGCTCCTTCCCAATATATATATATAGAATCAAGAATGAGTCAAGACTTTTATAGCTCATACATTAAATTTTCAACAGTACCCACTCTAATGAATTTGTGGAAGCAAAGTGACCGGCTAGATCCATACATTTAATGAGGTGTCATAATCTAGCCAAATAATTTGTGTACCTATACATATATTTATATCCTAAAATTCAAAAACTATGAATTGGGTGCAGAACTAACTAATAAACCCTAATTCCTTTAAAGTTTAATACATAAATATGACGAGTGTCCAAGATAAATGGATCCGGACGGGCGCTCCGCGCCTTCATTGGAGCGGGTATGAGTGTTAATTGATGAAGTGTAATCATCTCATTGGCATGGATTAATTAGCTGAGAGTCTCAGCCAATAAATCATGGCTAAGATTCTTTTTTCTCTAACTATGAATTGGGTTCACAATACAAATAATTACTAAGTTAATTCCTTCAATTTCGTAATTTTGAAATGGGTTTGCAACACAAATATCTGATTCCTCTAGTTGCATAACTATGAATTGGGTATATAATACCAATATAACTAGTAAACTCAAAGCAATCTGAAATAAGCAAATTCTCAAAACAAACAAAAGAGAGAGATCAACTGACCTTCAAGTGAGCAGCAGCCTTGTCCTTGTCAGTGAACACTCCAGTAGACTCAACCACAAAGTCAGCTCCGGCCTCACCCCATGGAATCTCCTCAGGGTTCCTAAGTACACAAAAAATAAAATCAAGAAGCATTGAGTGTTTAAATCATCATGCACATCAACTACATACAACAGAGCTATACAAAAATCATCTGCATCCACAGAAATCATACCTGATGCCAAAAACAGTGACTGGCTTCTCGCCGAAGAGAAGGGTCTTGGAGTCCTTGACCTTCAGTTCATTGTGCTTCCACTGACCGTGAACACTGTCGTACTTGAACATATATGTCTGCATTTTTCACCATTTCACAAATCTATGTCAGTAATCGACTAAAACGAAAACACAAACACGCATCAAATCACGCAAGTAAAATAAAATACCATGTATTCAGTGGTGATAAATGGATCGTTGACTGCAACGAGCTCAACATCGTCCCTCTGGAGAGCAACTCTCGCAACCAGACGACCGATCCTTCCGAAACCTACCACATTTTTTTGAAATTCAAGCAAAAAATAAGTAACATGAACAAGCAAAAAAAGAAGGAAAAAAATAACCAAACAGGGATCAAAAAATAGATACCGTTAATTCCGATCTTAATTTTGGCTGCAAAAACCACCGAAATCAAACGAAACACAGAAGAAACAGAGTCAAAATCCACTAATAATAATCACATAACAAGACAAAAAACATGAAAAATCAAAAATCAAAAACAGATTTTAGTATTTTACCCATAATCACAGTGTTGTAGAGACTAGAGATTGAAGATTAGAGAAATGAGAGAGAATATAGTGAGTGCTAAGATGTGGTTGAGGGACTATTTATTAGGAGACCAGACCGAAAAACTCGGGTCGGGTCAGGCTATTTTCTTGGGAAAAAAGAAAGGTAGCTTGGAGCCACTAGATTAAACTAATCTGTGTAATATTAGCCGCTGATTTAAGCAGCCAGTAAAAGCCCACGCGCTCTGTGGCGTCTGCGCGCAACTGCCCTGACAAGTTTTATACTTGGACAAAAAGAAATCTTAACTGCACTCGCTTGAAAGGAGCGCGTGGAGGGGTAATTTGGTAAAATAAACTCAACGGGCTCGACTGATATGTATGAGGATAGAAAAAAGTCAAATTAAAATTGTGGACCAAATGGTGTTGGTGGTCGAGAAGGTCTAGTCTTGTGGTTAGTATTGCATTATAAAAAATGTTCTAGATTGTTCTTCTTGGTTTTTTTGTTTGTTGTTTTTGCCTTTTGGTTTGCACCAAAACAAACACTCACCAATTCTTTTTTGTGTTGTGGAATGGACACTAGACTCCCACAATTTCTGACCCATAAACAATTTTAGTGTCAAATGTTTTTATCAACCGCGATTGGTTGAGTTGTACAGATGTTCGTGATCATAATCGAGTTTTCGGGTTTGAGACACCTCTAAACCGGTGGGCGGGCACGTGTTCTAATATGTCATGTTTTTAACAATTTCTCTTATTATTTATAGTTGAATCTTAGTTTTCTTTTGTAATGGAGAGCATGATGTTGTCCTTCATTACTTTATGAAGAAATATAATCAAATGAGTGATGACAAAATATGTAATACATTTTACCTAATCTGCATAAGTTGACAACAAAAGTGTTAGGCACAACAAGACTATGACAAGGCTCTTTCAATTCCCAACTAAAAGACAATGTCACAATGCATGCTTTCATAAAAATACTATTTTTTCTTCTTCTCATAAGCCTCATTTGCTTGGCAAAATAATATAAATGTCAACTCTCCATCCTCCAAAGTCCAAACTATAGACTATAGTGTTATATATGTCAGCAAAATTGGCAATATTATATAGTAGTGAAGTTGAGGCATGCATCATGAATTGAGAACCTGAGATACACTTATATTATAGCATAGACTTTTTGGATCTAAACTCTGTCAGGTGCGCATGCATCCATAGGTCACTGATCAACCACGTATTTATCTTCAGGTTAAGCTGTAACGACCCTTTGTCAGTTAAACTATTTACCTTTATTTTCTTTCGGGAATAAGAGATACAAATTTAAGGAGCGACCTATATATGTATATCTATTTCTAGCTATTTACATCCGTGTGAACCTCTGTCACTGAGAAACCATAAGATGTTTACTTGTTTATCAGTTGTGTTGTGTTAGTCTTCAACTTCTCAGTTCAGTAGCTGTAATTTACCTCAGACCGTGCATGCAGCTCCTGGCATGCACTGCCATTTCAGCTCAGCTCAGCTTTCCAGTTATGTCCCATGTAATGTGCCAAAGAAAGATCCATCGTTTCATGCGCAAGATCCGGGAGTAACATGATTAAGGTTCATGTGTTTAGGACAGTTCTGTCCATCATCATCAACTCAAATCCCACTGATCATTGTTGTTACTCTTCGATGATCGCCCCAAGAATTCTCTTACCAGCTTTGAAAATGCTGACGAACTGTTCTTGAGTAGCTGAGCTGGGGAGTCATACTCTAAGATCTTGCCTGTATTGTAAAAAGAACAGCATTTCTCATATTAAAACTATAGCATATAGTTGTGCACATGTTCTTGTAATTGTTCTTTACTATGTTGTATAATGGTTTGATTTCTGAACGTACCTTCGTCGAGAACTAACACGAGGTCATTGTCAATAACAGTGGGAATCCGATGAGCTATTGTCATCACAGTGCATCTCCCAGTTTCTTCTCTAATTGTTTTCTGAATCACATTGTCTGTCGCGGTATCAACTGAAGCAGTAGCTTCATCGAGCACCAGTATTCTTCGTTTCTTGAGGAGCACCCGAGCCAGGCAAACAAGTTGCCTCTGCCCAACGCTCCAGTTTTCTCCATCTTCAGCAACTGCAACACATTTCTCGGATTTCAGAACAAGCAAAAGGAAGCAAAAAAAAGGCCTAAATCTTTTTAACATGATGTGTATATACATATATATAATATATGTACCTGGTGCATCAAGAAGCCTCTGGTCCTGCCTTACCATCTCCACCAAATGACACTTTTTCAGAACCTGATCAAATGAGTACTTATGTTAGTAAATGCAAATGGCTTTGTATAATTCTTCAAACGATCCAAGTTTTTTTTTTCTTACCTCCCATATCTCATGGTCTGAATGCTGCTGAAAAGGATCAAGATTTGTCCTAACAGTTCCTTGAAACAAGGTGGGATCTTGTGGAATAATGCCCAATCTAGACCTTAAATCTTGCAAGCCTATCTTGGAAATATCTAGTCCGTCAATCAGAATTCTTCCTTCTGAAGGCTCAATGACCCGGAAAAGAGCTTGGATAAGAGTGGACTTTCCGCTACCCGTTCTGCCCACAACTCCAACTTTCTTTTCCCCTGGGAAGATGCAGGTTATGCCTTTTAGAACCATTGGCAGCGTGGGACTATACTGCACATGAAGGTTTTGGAGTTCAATTTTCCCGTCTTTTGGCCATTCGGGATTTGGCCTGCATTCTTCAATCACGAGAGGAGCTTCACTTGGCAAGTTGGAGAATTGAAGAATTCTCTCAACTGATATCATTTTGTTCTCGACGTTGCATAGGTTCCAGATAACCCAAGCCTGAAGCACATTCAGATTCAGACCATATGTAGCTGCAAGTCCTGCCAAGCCTGAGAGAATCGTCGGATCAATCACTCCATTAGCTCAGTGTATTAACAAAGAATGTGAAACGCGACATGAATGATCAAATGATAAGGGACTTACTAGGATCCAAGGCTGACTTAGGCAGGCTCACCAAGATGATGAGGACAAAGAAGAAAACAAGGTTGAATAAAAAGTTAATCCGGACGCATAACCATTCCATTGTGGCAGAGTTGTGGAATGCAACACGCGAGTAATCATCAATCAAGTTGAGGTTTTTCTTGAAGAACCGATCTTCTTGGTTGAAACAACGTATAGTTGCTGCACCGGTGACAGATTCAGAAAAGTGATGCAGGATTGGAGCCTTCCTAATTCCAACCATCCTAGCTAGTTCTCTGGCAGTGGTTATATAATAGGCCTGCAGGAATGTTGTACACAGTTTAGTAATAATGAAACTACTGGACTTTGAACTCAAAAATGGATTCAGATTGACTTTGCTCTTGCCTGATAGCATATGGAGATCGCAAACACGACAATGAAGAGAGGGAAGACCTGCCATGCAACTTGGGACATAAGGATAATGATACTTAACAGCTGAATAAGCGCAAACGCGAGTCCTGCTACTCTGTATGGAATGTCTGTGTCTACTACGTTTTGATCAGTAGAAGACTGCAACAACGAAATGAAGATCAATTTCTGGAGATGAGAAGCAAATTTAAGAGAAAAGGAAAAGTTCATAACTATGCAAATAACCAAAACTCACCCTGCTAAGAATTCGACTTGAGGGTGTTGAATCAAAAAATGAAATGGGTGCACGAAAAACTGATGTGATCATTCCATGGAAGAGACGCTGAGAAGTCTCAATGGCAATAGTAGCTAGAAAAACTGCTCTTCCCAATATAAAGAAGGAGCTTCCTCCAGACATTAAAACAAACACCCCCATCAACTGCTCTCTGCTAACTCTATCTTCTTCCCCAGTCGCCCACGCAATCCAGTAGTTACTTCCTATTTGTAGTCCCTGGAAGAGAACTTGACACAAAAGAACAACAGGAACAAGAGCTCCTCTGTAAGCAGAAGTGATGAACATCGAGTAGACACTCCATTTCACTCTACCAGTTTCTGTTTCTTCGTCAAGATTTCTCTCTGGAAGCTTGTCATAGCTGATAGGCCCTACAAAATTTTCTTCTGCAACTTCAATTATATTCTTCTGGCGAGACTTAGAGGACGAGGAATCGTTTTCTTGGGGAGGGTTCACTTGGTTTAGAGATTTTTTATGAGCAGCCATGTGCCTAACAAGTTCACCATCAGTGTCTGCAATCAATTCTTCGTACTTCCCTGACTGGACAATCCTACCATCTTTCATTACCTAAAACAAATTATCCATTAGAATCGGAAACAACAAAAGCTTGTGGGCGTAGAGACTCATTGCATTAACGCACATCACAAATGATACAAATAACTTACCAGAACAAGGTCAGATGCACTTAAAAACTCCAACTGATGAGTGGCATAAATGACAGTCTTATGCGACAGGAGTTGCATGATACATTTCTACAGATACATATTAAGGTGTAAATGAGTTCAATTACGAGTATAAAAAACATACAAACAAGCTGAAGTAATAGAAAACAACATTATAAACAAGCTTTAAGTATCAAACATGTTAAGATGTTTCGTACCTTGAACAAATGTGCTCCAGTATGTGCATCAACGGCGCTGAAAGGATCATCCAAGACATAAACATCAGAATCACTGTAAACAGCTCTTGCCAGTTGGATCCTTTGCTTTTGCCCACCACTTAAGTTCATCCCTCTCTCTCCCAAAGTAGTCAAATCTCCATCAGCCCACATCTTAATATCCTGGTTCAGTGCACATCCATCTAGAACAGTCTCGTAAAATGCCTTGTTCATTTTCTTGCCAAACAGCACATTCTCTCTAACATTTCCAGTTTGAATCCAAGCACTCTGTGGAACATAAGCTTTTGATCCATACACCTTAATAGCTGCCCCAGAAATCCTGGGTATTTCACCAAGCATACTACTAAGTAAGCTTGATTTACCAGACCCGACTGATCCACAAATCGCAACCTTCTGACCCTTCATGATATTCATCTTCTCTACAATTTTGATTGTGGTTTTCTTTTGATTACTTTTTTCCCATGCATACTCACCAGTTTCAATCTCTATCATGGTATCCGATACTTTTGAAATGTGAGAGGGTGTTAGCTTCTTCTGATCTTGCTCTCCAATGAATTCTTCTATGCGATCGATTGAGACCTTTGTTTGAGCAATCATGGTAATGAGCTCTGGCAGGTTGTAGATGGGTTCCTGCAAAATTCGGAAAGTTGCTAGAGCTGAGAGGACTCTACCTGTTGTCAGTGGTGTTTTCAGTGCAATGCATACACCAAATGTAACAACTGAAACTAATGTTGGTGAAGCCCAAAACAGGAAAGCCACTGCTGAGCAGGTATAGAGGTATTTTTTCAGCCAGCTTCTTTCAGTATCTCTGAGCTGCAAGATCTTCTTCAAGAAAGTGGGTTCCCAAGAATGCAACTTCAAGACTCTCATGCTCTTTAGAGTCTCTGAAGTTGCTTTAATTCTTGAGTCCTTAGCTTCCATAATCTTGGAGTGCAGCCTCTCTTGTTTGTTGGCTAACGGCGTGTTGCTCACCATCACCAAGATTGTGGAAAAAAGAGCCGCCAAAGACGGAGCAGCACCCAAATTACTATACAAGATAATCAAGGCCAGAAAGACCTGGATGGGAAGCAACCAAACTCCATGAATGTAAAAGCAGAAGTCTCCAACCCTCTCAACATCCACATTGATCAAATTTATGATTTTGCCATTGCTCGGGCCACCATATTTGATCGATACAGACTTCTTATAAACCAACACCATCAGAGCTGCCCTCACTCGAATGCCAATTCTATGCGCACCAAAATACCATTGTCGTTGGCTTAGAGACTCCACTGTCTTCGAGAAGAAGAAGAGGAATGCAAGAATCAGTCCATGGCGGTAGCTTGAACCATCGCGCTTCCCCGATAAGAAATTCACAAAGTTTGTAATCAGGAAAGGACCCATATAGGATGCAATTGTGTTAACTCCTACAAGAAGATAAAAAAACTTAAATTTAACCAACATAGACTCAAAGGTGCATGATGCTCAGCTCATTCAACAAGTAATTTAACATACCAGCAAAAACAGCATTTACTGAAAGGGAATTCCAGATAGCACATGTTAAGGCTTTGGGCAATGAGGAGGCTTCAAACTTTTGTTTCAGAATCGATTCTTCGAGCAACGAAGATGCATTTTCTGCTGTCTCGGATTGAGGAACTGGAGGTATGTGAGGCAAATCAAGTTTCTGGATTCGACCCCTTTTGAAAAGGGGGTTTAGCCATCTGAACATAAGTTGGCTCCAGATTCCAGCATTGGCAAAAGTTTCTCCATCTTTGGTGGAATCATCATCCTCCTTCTCAAGCAATAGTTGCTGAAGATCATTTTGGTTCTTACTAGAGGAACTAAGAGCTAGAGCATTGAAACAAAGGACTATTGACAATGGAAGGGAAGCAAAATCAACAGTCTTCGCCTCCGGCACATAATCTGGAAATATATGTGTGGATTTGAAATGGTTTATAAGGTAAACTGAGACACAAAGTGAACCAAAAACACTGGAATAAACCCACCAAAGAATGAGGACCCAAGGCCATCTTTTGTCCTCATTAACAAGACTTCTGTTTCTATAATAGACTCCAATTACAGTACCCAAAACCCAAGTCATGCCAGTAAAGGAATCTTTTTTACAGGCATTATTGATTCTTCCATGGCTCCAATACTCATAAAATCCAAAACCCAGATACAAAACAGAGATTAGAGCATTAGAGAGAACAGTAAAAAGACTAAAACCCCAAAATTTCTTCACTCCTACAACTACATGGCTCAAATGTTCATCACCACCACCTTCTCTTCTCCTCCTCCTCCTCCTTAAAATGTCAACCAAAACCCATACGAGGAACAGCACACAAAAAGCTACATTGACAAGCTCCAAGTACATACCCATTGAACCTCACTCCAAAACCCTCCAAAAACCCACCAAAAATCTCAAAACAGTTGAAGATATAATGATCAGAACCTGATAGGTGACACCAACAGATCAGCAATTCAGTGAACAACCGCCATGAATGCCTGCACTGTAGGAAAAACAAAATTAAAAACAAACCCAAACCCATTTCGGATATGGACTCAACATACATATAAAATGTATAAAAATGAAACCTTTGCAAATAGAAACAAAACCTGTTTGGATTAAGATTGAAGCAAGAACCTGTAGAAATGTGAAGAGAGCACGTGTCTGATGAAGGGTGGTGACGAGGAACGATCAATGCTTTACACATATAGTGCGAGGCTTTGGATTCATTCATATATACACAATCTCGAAACTCAAAAAAGATAAAGAAAAGAAAAAAAATGAGTCTATCAGTATAAATCTTTTTCTCACCAACCTATTGAAGTGGCATAGGTGGAATATAATCCTATTCACTGCCATGTGTATTAATTAAAAAAAAATCGTGAATTGGGAATGTAAGAAATGGGACCCAGAATCTATACAGAGGTGGCTGCGAAATTTTTCTTCTTTTTCTCTCATGATTTTCAAATCTGTCAACTGCATTTTTTTTATAATGTCTTCATTTATGTTATGTGTCTTACATTCTTCACTGTTTCTTGACTATGATTTGAATCTCATTTGTTGAAATAAATATAATATCCAACTACTTTTCATTTTTAAATATATATACAGAGAGAGCATTATGAATTTCCGCCAATATAAATTATTTGAGACTTTCAGCCAAGGGACAAAAAATATATATTGAACCGGGCGGGACGGGTATGAGTGTAAATAACTGATGTGGCATCACCTAATTAGACATGATTTATTAGCCCTTGATAGTCTTTTTTTCTCTCT
>JAYMTF010001056.1:0-26813 GCA_036897485.1 Pelargonium nanum | reverse complement strand
GGAAACAACCTAATTAAAATAGGAAACTAGCTAATAACATCTATCTTTCTAGTTATGTACAAATCCTAACATAACACATTTGAAGTCCTATTTGAGGATGTGGTGATAATAGATTATGCATGGAGCTTGCCTCTGTATATGTTGGTTCCATCTATTCTGTCAATTGGGTGATGCTCTTTTGAAGTTGTTAGTGACAGCTTTGTTTGAGGTTTGGTTCAATACTAATGATCTCTTCCTCTGCAGTTAGTGAGGCAGTGGTTTTGAAGACATTGTCTTACCAAGAGGCCTGGGAAATGGTGAACTTAACTACTTTTCTCTTACTCATCTAATTGGTTAAACCACTATTCATATTTCTAATACAAGGCAATGCATGCATGTACAGTCATATTTTGGGGCAAATGTTTTACATCCACGAACAATTATTCCAGTGATGCAATATGATATTCCTATTGTAATAAGGAATATCTTTAATCTCTCTGCACCTGGAACGAAGATTTGTCGTTCCCCTATTGATGAGAATGAAGATGGGCAAAGTATTGAGTCTTTCGTTAAAGGGTTTGCGACAATAGACAATTTGGCTCTTGTTAATGTTGAGGGGTGAGATGTAAATTGCAGCTTCCTACTGCACATTCATTTTCTGTTTTTAAATGTCTTTGGATCTAAAATCTTCCCATAATTTACTTTTGAGCCTTCTTTCTTTCAGAACTGGGATGGCTGGTGTTCCTGGTACAGCCAGTGCTATCTTTGGTGCCGTGAAAGATGTGGGTGCTAATGTCATTATGATATCTCAGGTAAGTTCAACCTCTTTTGCTGTATTATTTTTATTTCTGGATTAGTGTAGTTCAAATGATCCTTTGCCATTGATTTTATTTCAGGCCAGTAGTGAGCATTCTGTGTGCTTTGCAGTGCCTGAGAAGGAGGTAACAGCTGTTGCCAAGGCATTGCAATCTAGATTTCGTCAAGCTCTGGATGCTGGCCGTCTGTCTCAGGTGCTTACATTTGATTTGACTGAACATTTGGACTAGATTATGTAGGGAAAAAGAGAGAAAACAACATGAGCTAACACTCGGGCTCAAATTAGCTTGTCAACCTATTCTACCTCAAATTAACCTGACGTCTACTCAGCCCAAATTAACTGTCAGCCTCTCAACACAACCTAAACTAACTTGTCAAGATTTCGAGAAAAAGATATTTATTCCGCTGCACGAAACCTGACAAGTTGGTTTAGGTTGTGTTGAGAGGCCTGGCAGTTAATTTGGGCTGAGTAGGCGTCGGGTTAATTTGAGGCTGAATAGGCTGACATGCTAATTTAAGCCTGAGTGTCAACTCTTATTGTTTTCTCTCTTTACCCCAACAGATTTGTTGATGCTTAACCCGTACTGAGTTATTTTTATTACTGAATGTTATGGGTTTTTGCTTCTTAGTCTACTTGAGTGCAATTTGGTTCCTTAGTTTTTCCTTGGTGATGGGAAAGGTTGTTACCCTTTTCTTTTCCTGAGATTGGATTCCTTATTTCCATTTTGTTAAGCCTTCAATGTTTAAAGGGAAAACAATCAGATGCATTTGATGGTTTACTTTACATTTTATAATGATCTTGGAATAGCCGAATCAATATTAACTTGTACATTTTGTTCTTTTTTTCTTTAAATCTTGGTCTGTGTACTTGCTTTCTTATTCCTCTCTTGTGAATGACTAGTTTTATTAATAAAAGTTCTAATTGCTTATAAAAAATTTACAATTTTCATAAAAACTACATTATTCTTAGAGAGTTCAATATAAAGTTTTGTCACTTGGGATCTAGTATTCATAAAAGGAGTGGTTAATGGAGTATAAGTAGAATGTAAACATTACATAGGAGGTACTAACATTTCAGAATTACCCCGTTGTTGTTGGACCTATAACTATAATGCAGGAAAAAGAAGACAAAGTAGGTGATACGTGAAACGTTTTCCAAAATATCAATCAATGTGAGGAGAAAATAAGAGATATGGTCCAATTCTGTGTTAAATAGATCGTTGTAGAGGAGCTTAAATTGTATTTACCTTCTATATCTCCTTTAGTTACCTATGAAATTAAAAAAGAAAAGAAAAAATGCAGAGCATGCTTCTATGGATGATTTACAAATTATAGCTTCATACTTAGTAGAATCTGTTTACTTCATTAGCTTTTATTATTTCTTTTGTCTAAAGTTGTGTATGTGGACCTTTATTGGGCTGTTTAGAGAATGATATGGTATGTTTAGAGAATGATATGGTATACGGTGATCTGGTAGAATTCCTTAAAACTTTTATTTAACTATTATCTATTTGAGCAATCTCTTGAGAGTGGGGTTACATTTCAACTTCACTAAAATAGTAAAATATACTTCCTCCGTTTCATATTAAATGTCGTTCTAGAGTTTTTCACAAATATTAAGGAAAGATGTTAAATGACTTTCTTACCCTTAAATAAAGACATAAAACAAATCATTGCTAGTACACTACATATAGAGCTATAATTGAAGACTACCACTTATTAGTACACTACTAATATATTTACTCTACTTTAATGCTAAAAACTTTTCATTATCCATATGAAAATCATTATTAGTTGTGGTACTGTTTAGGAATGATTAAGAGCATTATGAGAAAGTCATGCGTATATGTTTGTTAAAAGTAGAAAGTAACGTTTATTTTGAAACAGAAAATGAAATCTAGAAAGACATTTAATATGAAACGGAGGTTGTATTATCTAACATTTTGTCTACAACCAAAAAACTTTTAGTTAGAGATGAGCTTGTTCTTGTCCCTCTCAAGGTAAATCATGCAGCACTATGGTCTGTGGTTGATTGAACTGCATGGATGTATTACCTACATTTTGTCCAACCAATAAACAATTATTAGGAGATCAGCTTGTTCTTGGGCCTCTTAAGGTAAATTGTGAAGCACTGTGGTTGACTGCACGGATCCCATAATTGTTGTCATGTTTCTATTTTAGTTATAAATGTCTGAATGCACTTATTTTATTCCAAGTTTGAAGTTATGAGGGTGGAAGCTCCAATTACTTGTTTCTCTTTATACTTTACTGGAGGGGCTGAATGAGACAGATTTTATAGTTTTAAACTGTCCACCTGAAATGTACATGTAATTGTTGTATGCTGTTGGGACTCTACTTCTTAACTCAGCTGTGATCCCTCCACCTATTAGCTTAAGCTTGTCGGTTGGAGTAAGTTAAAATGGTATTACAATTAGTTTGGTATTCTGCATGCGGGCCCTTAGTGTCGCCTCCTGGCCTGCATGTGAGTACGTGAAAGGGAGTGTTGAAGTATCACACATGTAAGTATGTGGAGTTTGAGACCACTTGATATACTAGTTCGAACCTCCACGTGTCAGCTTTGGCTTATGGGTTGGAGTAATGTAACATGATACGATATTAATATGGTTTGGTCTTGGGCCAATCTGTGTTGTCTCTAAACCTACACGTTTGTACATAAGGTGAAGTGTTGAACTATTGCATATTAAAAGTATGTGGAGTTTGTTTGAGACTAATTGATATACTAGTTGGGCTCTTTACCTATAAGCTTAGTTAGGCTTTTGGGATGGAGTAATTGAATAATTATGGAACATACGAGCATCTGCTTTGATTTCAATGTTTATCTGCTCTCTCTCTCTCTCTATATATAATATATATATATATATTATCAGCAAAATCTACTTCTGTATTAACCTTAATATTCTCAGGTTGCAATCATTCCAAACTGTAGCATATTGGCTGCAGTTGGGCAAAAAATGGCAAGTACTCCTGGAGTAAGTGCAACCCTTTTCAATGCTCTAGCAAAGGTTAGTGACTTGTAAATCTTAGAGTGTAGAAGGCTAGATTGCATAATTTCAAGTGGATTTTTATTTCAGTCATAGTTATTACCTCGGTTTAGCTCATGTTTAATTTCTCTATAAAGTGTTCTGAATTGTTATTAACCTATTGCAGGCTAATATTAATATCCGTGCTATAGCCCAAGGTTGCTCCGAGTACAATATTACTGTTGTACTCAAGCGACAGGATTGCATAAGGGCCCTCAGAGCTGTCCACTCAAGATTTTATCTTTCAAGAACCACCATAGCTATGGGCATAGTTGGACCTGGATTAATTGGTGCAACATTACTTGAGCAGCTAAGGGATCAAGTACACTTTTATCTTTCCTATTGTTTATCATATTTCTGTCACGATTTTATTAATTTATAAACATGTATGTCAGTTCACCTAATATATTTTTCATAAATGTACCTGTCCTATTAAACCAATCCTCTTTGAAAAAGCTCTATTTTCTTGGAAACATTAATAAATGCATTATCATCTTCATAAAATATTTCATTTTATTCTAAACAAAATGCATAACACTCATTTCACTTCTCATTCATCTTGTCTTTTAGTTATTTTATTATTACAACGAATAGTGGGACAACTAAAAGTAAAAACATTGCTGTTATTATGAGATGAAGGGGAGGGACTAGGGAGTAGGGGAGTAAATATATGAAACCCAAATTTCATTACCTATTAATCTAGCTACGGAAATTTTATATGTTTCGGCTTCAAAAATAAAAAAAATTCATATGTTTCTAGAGTCTTAAGTCTTTTTGGTGCTCAGTACTTCAAATATCTCTTACGTAGTTCCTAAGACAAGTAGTATTTTGCTATGAAGAGTGTTTAAGTTGGGCTCAAAAACCCTTTTAGGCGATTTTGCAGTGGCAGCTAGTTAACATTGCTTACCATGCTACAATTCTGGAGCGAGCAAGTACTTTATAGCTGTTGAAGATGGAGCGTTGTATTGCGATATTCATAATGAAATTAAGATAAAATCTGAAAACATTTATCATTTCTGTTTGGGATTATGTCAGCTGTTTTTCAACCAAATGTAGTTAGCAATTCCAATCTGTCAATTGAAATAACGTAGCAACTTATTGACAAGATTATATATTTGCCATTACTTTCTACTTGGATTCAAATTGCTGCTAAGCCTGATAAGGTTTAGGCTTAAAATTGTAAGTTTGACTCTGAAACAATGATAAATTTTCTGTTTTGTAGGCAGCAACCCTCAAGGAAGATTTCAACATAGATTTGCGTGTTATGGGCATTACTAGCTCAAGGACAATGCTTTTGAGTGACATGTAAGCTAAACTGTTTCAACTGAATTTTCTTGCTCTCAAATGCTTGGAAGCATAACATCTTACTGATTAGAATAGAACAGAGCATGCCCATGCCCCCCTTTAGTCAAACTTAAATTGGTTTTACTTTCATCTCCTACAGTAAAATGAAAAATTGTGAATCATATTGAACATAGCCTATTTATATTTATTTGAGAGACTTTTTGGGCCGGTATAATCAAGTTGGGTGGAACTGAATCCACACCAATAAGATGCTCTCTAAATTGTATGCTTGATCAAAGGAGTACATCCATATAATTTTGGACGTTCAAAGTTGAGTTCTGTAAGATTGGATCCTCCTTTTGGGCTTGATGATCTAAGATTGAAGTCCTGAGGATAAGTTTATACTGAGGTTTTTCACATAAACAATCTCTTTAAAAGATTTACTACTTTGTCTTGACATTGCTCTTTGCATTGAATTTATTTTGCTTACTTTTGAATTTTTTTGTCCTCTGCATAAATCCACATAAACTTGCAGAAATGTGGATGTTTAATGTCATAAAATTCTGAGGTGCAAGATGTAAACTATTGTGTTTGATCAAACTAATATGTGGATTGGACAGCAAGAAACAAAATGTCAGAATGATGCGTATGTTTGTGTATGTATACTTATATGTGTGTATATATATGTAATGTACAAAAAGGGAAAAGAAAAGAGAAAGAATGAACCGTGGTATGAAACATGATGAACAATGTATCTCATGAACTGAGTGAAAGTTGTCTTTTCACCCCTTAAAAGGGAAATATTTCTATATTAATTGTTCTCTTCAGTGAGATGTATGTCCTTCACGTCTAGCACATTATTCCCTAGTATTATTATCTCTTGCTTCTCAGTGTATGCTGGGAGGGGCTAATTATTAAACCTGATTGCTTATGCTTACTCCATTAACCAATCCAGTGATTTTACTTACATAACAAGGAAACTTAAATCATTATTTTCTCTGTTATAGGGGTATTGACTTGTCTAAATGGAAAGAACTTCAGAAGGAGAAAGGAGAAGTGGCTAATCTGGAAAAGTTTGTTCAACATGTGCATGGAAATCACTTTATTCCGAATACTGTCCTGGTAGATTGCACAGCAGACTCTGTTGTTGCCGGCCATTACAACGATTGGTTGCGGAAAGGAATTCATGTAATCACCCCTAATAAAAAGGCCAACTCAGGACCGCTTGATCAGGTATATATATAATGACCTTACTATATTTCTGAGCTTATTTTCTGCTTATGTTTTGTATTCTTTAATTAATCTTTTATTTGATTCTTCGTCCTAATGTGATGTATTTTAAACATTTTTTTTGTTCGTGCAGTAGATGTAATAGTGCAGCTGTTAATGTTCTGAATTGCCCTTTAGTTTCTTTTTTATTTTATTTTATCAGCAATTAAGTACTTTTCATTGATTATTTCCAAGAAGGAAAAAATAAAAAGTACATACACCATGAGGAGGGATGAAACTCCATTTAGGGAAGAGAAAATAATGAAACATCAACCCACAACCAACATAGAGAATTAATGTCACCTTAAACCACCTAGAACATGAACACCTAGAAAATGATCAATAATTAATGAGAGGAATAATGAAACAATTGGGAAGAGAGATTGGTAATTCCCAATGTCAAAATTCCTTGAATGCACCCAATGAAGAAAAACGAGACAGTTGAAAGGTCGCTGGACGATGAAGACGAAGTCGCCGGAGGGACGCCGGTGGAAAGAATGAAGAAACTAAGTCGCCGGAGGGACGCCGGTGGAAAGAATGAAGAAACACTAATATCAACTGAAACTTGAGCTTGGAAGCTCCATGAGAGCAGTGAAACGTTGCTGGAACCGGAGCCAGCATGGAGATGAATTGAAGTCCCAGAATGCAAGACGCCCGCTGTGGTTGAGAAGCAGCAGCTCGCGGCAACCTATGCAATCCTGCAAGGTAAGATTGAGCTCGGGTAGGCATGAAGCCGGCGCCAAGTGAGAGCCCTGCTGGCTGCTTGTGTAACAGGTTAGCAGGTTGAGGATCGCCGAATGGCAAAAAGAAGCCAGAGAAGGTGGACAGTTGGAGAAAGCTCGTGAGCTTTGATGATGAAAGCTCTATGGAGGTGGAGTGGTGCACAAGAAGGCGAGTTCGCCCGCTGTGATTGAGATGCAATGACATCATTTTGAAGTCGGAGAAGACCATTTGAAATGCTAGCAACTGAAAAATCAGTAGCGGTGCACACATGACTTGAAGGAAAATGGTGATGCTGATGGTGGCGACTGCGGTGAAAAGGGTAGGAAGCTGCACGGGTGGAGGAGCAGAGGAGGAAGGTGGTTTCATGTTGAAGAAAAATTTGATGGAGATTAAAAGTGAGAGAAATGGTTGAGATAAAAATGAATTTTTGCTAGATTGAAAGAGCAAAAAGGAGAATGGGGGAGATCAGGGAGGAGGAGGAGGAGAAGAAGAAGAAGAGGCTCTCCGGCGGCTCTTGCCGCCGGAGAGGAACACTGGAGGAGGTTTGCTTGGGAGGCTATGCAGAGCTTGGGTGAAGAAGGCTACTTGCTGGTAATCGTGTTGTCATGTGATATTCACGGCTTTACTTAGACTAGAAATCCTTTTAGTTTCTTTTATTGAAAAAGCCAATAGACACACTACACACACATAAAGCTTTTTATGTGAACTTAATTGTTAGAATAGTTATATTACTTGCTAAAGAGTAGTTGTTATATATGTATTTCTTCACGGGTTAAAACACCACCTTGGATAGCCACATCAAGGATATATAGATACAATCACACTCGGACTCGTCAACCAGAAGTGATGCATCACACTCACTAAGCTTGGTAAACAGCACAAGGGAGAATATTACACCAAGCAGTTAATAATGCTATTGATTAATTGTAAATAAAGTTGGTTGGATGGCTTGAAATCGACCCCCCCATTTATATAAGTCTATTATTCATATTAAGAAATACTATTTCATCGTTCCCTTATACCATGAAAGACATTGTTCACAAGGTTACAACTCTTCCTTACACCCTGTCATCATGTAAGGTTACAAGTTACAAGATTTCTTTCTTGAAAAGATCTGTAAAAATACGAAAAGACACGAAGTTGATTTTTTTTTTCTTGTTCCTACCATGACAAGGGCACCAAAGTTTACTCACACAATACAGAAGAATTTTTAGTCTGGTCTAGTCTCATCAAGTTCTGTGAAGACTATCAAGTCATCAGTTTCAAATGCATTATTATACTTTTTTGTCCTTAATAGTTAATTATGCTTAGGGATCTCATGACACATGTATTTTCTTACTCAGTATTTGAAGTTAAGAGCTCTTCAACGACAATCCTACACACACTACTTTTATGAAGCTACTGTTGGAGCTGGTCTCCCAATTATCAGCACTTTACGGGGTCTCCTTGAAACTGGGGATAAAATATTGCGAATTGAAGGCATCTTCAGGTGTTTTTATGTTGACAATTTCCTTTGGTAATCTTTATCTTCTTTGGATTCAGATATCTTTTAACATTACGTCCTTGTTTTCTTGTTTCAGTGGTACCTTGAGTTATATTTTCAACAACTTCATAGGAAAACGAGCATTCAGTGAGGTAGTTGCTGAGGCAAAACAGGCAGGTTACACCGAGCCAGATCCCAGAGATGATCTATCTGGAACTGATGTTGCTAGGAAGGTATGGTGTGAATATCTTTTGAATGAGAATTAAACATCAAAATATGATTGCTTTGCTTCCAGACCATTTTATCATAACGCTATCCCTTGAAATCGTCACTTGCAAAGGTTTGTTCTGGTCTCAAACAGCAGAAAAATGACTTCCAAGAACACGCTTAACCTAGCTACTCAACGTTCTCCTTGGCTTTTTCCATTAGGCTATCCTATGCTAATATTATTAAATTCACATTCTCATCTTTTATACTGCCCTCATCCCAAAATGAGTTATGGTTTCTATTTGAGAAAAATTAAGGAGAAGTTAGTTAATGTTGTACATTTCCTCTTTTAACTCCATGAACATGTGTAGTAACAAACTCAATGGATACTGACTAACTTATTATAGGAATACTATTAGTAATTCGTACATAACAAACTTCTCAAAAAGAAAACAGGACACTTATTTTGGGACCCACGGAGTATTTATCATGCAAGTTCAATCAGCTCAACCTTGGCTACTTGGGGATGGAAACAACAAGTGCTTTGTAGACATCATACTGTGTTTGCATATAAGCTTGAATTTGGCTTGACCTATAATATTAGTAGGCAATTGCACTTAAATAATTTGATTAATTCACCTTCTACCATTTCTTATCTGCCAGACTAATTCTCTCTTAATTAGTTGCACTTTAGTCCATGAAATAATGCAGTGCCTTTGAAGAGTTGGCCTAATATTGTTCTCTGTGTCAGACTAATTCTCTTTTCAGTTACACTTTAGTCCATGAAATAATGCTGTGCCTCTGAAAAGTTGGCCTAATATTGTTCTCTGTATCATTTGGACATGGTGGAATTTTGAACAACTTGCCAAACCTTATTAGTAATATAAATATATATTAATAATATAGAGGACTGATTTCCATGGAGGAAAAGCAACCTCAGTTAAGGTACAAGATGCTCCCATAAGAGAGTATATATAGAAGGAATCAGATGCTAGATAAGACATTGATTAACATAACACCCCCGAATGGACTAAAGTAGACAGAATACATGGACCACAACCCAATTAGTGTTCAGGCTTACCAAACCTTATTATTCTGTTTTTTATCGGCAAAAAGTAATATTATTAATAATAGAGAGGACTGAGTTTCCAAGGAGGAAAAGCAATTTCAGTTTAGGTAGAAGACTCTCCTATAAGAGAGTATATATAGAAGGAATCAGATGCTAGACAAGATAATGATTAACATAACTTGTGAAATTAAAACGACGTAAATTTTTTTAAATTAGTAAGTAAAAATATTTATGCATAATAGATACTCCGAGAGATAACAAAAAGTTCTGGAAAAATGAGTTTTGTATTTGGAACATGATCTTCTCACTCAATGCACCATTCCTTTGAGTGAGAAGATCACTAACTGTGGTGGGGAGAGCCCATGGAATTTTCGACCTAGAAAGAACCTTCGACCATACTTTCCATGCTTTAGGACATTTTAGCAACAAGTGATCCGCATCTTCGAAGCAATGGCCACACAGAGGACAAAAGCATTGAGCTATTGGAAATGAAATACCTCTAGTATCCAAGAAGCATTTTGTAGTAACACAACCAAGAGTGGCCAACCATATAAATGCCTGAATTTTTGGAGGGGTTGGAGACTGCCAAACAGATCAGGTCCAAGAGTAGCAAGGGGAGGATTTTTCGTTCTGAAGGAGACATGTGTTTTTTTTTTTTTTTTTGCAGTAAAGACACCTTTCGCATCGTGCTTCCAAATTGGTTTGTCTTTCCTCAAGGGGTTGATGATCACATGCTGGAGAGCAGTATCTAGAAAATCCTGACAAGTTATACTTCAGTTGAAATAATCATGAATGTTAGAGGGAACATACAACTGAGCTCGACCAATAATTCAGCTCAAATTACTTTTCTAGTTAAATACAGGTCTGTTGTAACTCCACTGTGATTCAAATCCACAGTGAGCGAGTCTTCTTGCTTTTATACTTCAGGAAATATAAAGACACAACCATAAGATCTGGATCTCGTTGTTTGAAATGCTAAATTAGGAATGTGAAATATTTATTTAATAAATATAATATTTAATGAAATAATTATTATGAGATATAAAATAATCAACATAAAACATTCAGTAATAACATAATTAATTGAATAATTCTCGATCTTACAACGGGAATGGAGATTTTCGCGTTTGGTTCTTGGCGTTTCACGTTCTGGAATGAAACGTTTAAGAACGAAGATTGCTACTCAGGTAGCGTTTTCTGGTAACTTAGGTCACAACAGCTGATACGAATAGGCATGATTGACTATATATACATATTCACATCTATAAAATACTTATTCCGTACCCTTATTTATCAGCTTGTCTGTATCCTGTAATTAACTGGCGACCAGGCTTCTAAGGCAATTGTCATGTTGCAGGTGATTATTCTTGCGAGAGAATCAGGTTTGAAGTTGGAACTATCTGACATACCTATTGAGAGCCTTGTCCCAGAACCATTAAGAGTGAGAATTAGGGGTTTTCCCCTCTCTCCCCCTTCCCAATCATATAGCATATCACTCTGCTTAAATTCACCTTTGATGGATTGTTAATATGCTGCAGGCCAGTGCATCAGCTGACGAATTTATGCAGCAGCTGCCACAATTTGACCAGGACATGACTAAGAAACAACACAAAGCAGAGGATGGTGGGGAAGTAAGTATTTCCAAAACATTTCTGCTAAGATGACCCAAAAAAATATAGTGGCTAATTCTGGCTTGCTAAATTACCTGTTTCTTCAAAGAAACCGTCCAACATATTTCATTTGTCAATTTTCACCATGGAGAGTGGAGTTATTTATGGTCTTTTGAAAGAACATCTGGACATCACATGAAAATCAAAGGGTTCAATTAATTTCGTATTGGACTTTTTGTATACTTTATAAAAAGGATTAACGGTTAAAATGCTTGGGATCTCCTGTGAAGGAAGAAGGAAATCTCTTTTGTTCATATTGAGCCCCAAATTCAGCACAAACCTTGTTTACTCATGATATTGATAATTGCAATAATACTCATTTGAAGGTCTTGAGATACGTTGGGGTGGTGGATGTGGTAAACCAGAAAGGGGTGGTCGAATTGCAAAGGTACAAGAAAGATCATCCATTTGCGCAGCTATCGGGTTCTGATAATATAATTGCCTTCACAACCACAAGGTACAAGGAGCAGCCTCTTATAGTCCGTGGGCCGGGAGCTGGTGCACAAGTCACAGCTGGTGGAATATTCAGTGACATTCTTCGTCTCGCCTCGTATCTCGGGGCGCCGTCATAAGTTTGGAAGCAGTGGATATAGGTTGTAGCATCTGTTTTTGTTGTTGTAGCCCTTATTTTTTGTGATTTTGTAAGGGCCTCCGGTAAGTATTTTTACCACATAGTAAGTTGTTTATGGCTTGTATTCATGAAATGATGAACGTTGAGAACTATGTATTTCTTGTCCTGAAATTATATGAAGCCCATATATAGTAATTAAAGAGAAGTTAGGCAAGCCCCTTCCCTTGAGTTGTGGCTTGGAAATTTGAAGTACAGATACAGAGGTCTTTTTCATTATTAACTACGGAGTATATTTTCAACTATGAAAATAATTTTGTTGTATTGTGCTCTCTACCATATTTGGAGGGTAAGAAAAAGTGAGGTCATCATTAAGTTGTGTAACAATGCTTTAGGGATTATAGTAACTTGTCATAATAAACTTGAGCTTACCATTATTATTATTTTTTGAAATATAATTATTCATATAATTTTAAAATTTAATAAAATGTATGACGCAACAAATAAAAATCAGTTTATTGAATAATACTTTATTACTTTCGATTGCTTGAAATATAGAATGAGAAGCTAATTTACAGGCTCCTTAGTAAGTGCACATTTACAGTCTTACAAATAGTGAAGAGTTGTGACTTTTCTAGTTTTACAGTTTGGCAAGAAACTGAAATACAAAAATAAAAGAAAAATATTCATTAGGTACAAAAATTGAAAATAAATATTTAAAACGTCAATTTGAATATCTTAACGATCTCGGATGACTAAGCTATAACGACCACATAGTTATTTTGTCTTTCTCTTTCTGCCTGTCAAATTTCAAGCGATTCCGACACGATTACCAACTTTTACTCCTACATTAGGCGCCCCTTTTTAGAAGAACTCGTCCTCCAGTTTGCATTTGGGTAGTGTGGATCATTAGGGGAAAACGAAGATAAAACATTAAAAGTTGGCGAGATAGCCCATCTAGGAGACAAGTTAATGACGTACGCGTTGTCATTTATTTTATTCAGAACTTCACATAGACTAATTTTTTCAGCTTCAGCTTGTTCATTGTGCCGACAGGGAATCGCTAGTTGCGGAGCTACACCATCACCAAATCACCTTCATTGAATATCTAAATCTGTCACCTTGCATATGCAGCTTTTTTGTACTTGGCATTCGCACTTTCAATATTGGATCAGACGTCATAATTTTGCTCTTTTCTTTTAGTTTCCTCGTTCAGAATCCTGTCATTAACCAAAACTTGGATACCACATAAACAAGATCTAGCTACTCATTGTAAGCTTTTCTTCATGTGCTGAGCTACTAATTGTCACAACCAAAGTTTTTCAATGTCAGGGAATGAACTCAATAGTGGGAGTGCTCGTAGCTAATCTTCTAGCACTATACCCTTTTTAGCTAATTGATTAAAAAAAAATTAAAACTTGTTCAAATGCTTTTGTACACTATGACCATCCTTATACTTCGGGTTTAAAGCTTTCTAATCAAGAGAGCTTTGGACTTTGCGCATTATTACGCTTAAACATATTCTCAAGTTTCTTCCAATGTATAAATGCATCGGTCTCCTAAGTAATGTTATGCAAAGTGTTCAAAGAAAACCAGTTTCAATTATGAGAAAATAGATTTCTTGTTCATCTTCTTTCCGGTCTTCAAATTTTACATAAGCAACCATAACACTTTTGCACTCTATCGGATCAAATAAGTCTTTATCATAGAGTTGGTCTTCCATGACAGTTTTTCATTTCCCATAATTTGTGGCACTAAACTTCACCATGTTTCCACTATTTTCTTCTTCCATATTTGCTGAACAAAATACACTCAACCAGAAACTCTGATACCAGTTGTTGGAGAAAAGAGAAAACAACAAGAAATGACACTCAGACTCAAATTAACCTGTCAGCCTTCTATGTCTCAAATTAACCTGTCAGTCTCTCAACACAACCTAAACCAATTTGTTTATGTTTCGTGCAACGGAATAAATATCATTTTCTCGAAATATGTTAGAAGCAATATGAAGATATACAAATACGAATAGTAAAACAAACAAATACAAACAACCACAATACCACAACACAGTTTTTTACGCGGAAACCTCTTCAGTGTGAAGAGGAAAAATTACGGGACAAAGTCCACCACCATTCTATACTATAATAACAATGAGAATACAAGGGGTCTTCTCCGGGTTAACCAAGAACTACAATCATTAAGTATTAGCTGTCATCATATTTCCGCTCGCCCCATATTTGATTTGCATGCTATAAGCTGATTTGGAAGATAGGTATTCCTCCTAAAATTTAAAGCTTCTCATGGCTAGCGGCTCTCAATAGCGTTCCATGTTTGGCTTTCCTTCGCTCTCGGGGTATCTTGCATGCGGACGTGTCGACGCTGTGTCGACTTTGTGATTCTTTTTTGGAAGATTGCTCTCATTTATTCCTTCGCTATTCTTGGGTTACTCGGGTTCGCCCAGATCCAGTATTTTTAATGAGGTGTCATCATCTCATTGATGGCTTAGCCTAATTTTAGCTTAGAATCCTCAACCCCTATATATATATCATTTTGCCCTTTAGACAAAGTTAACAAATTGGCAGTTTAAGTAGGGACAACTCCAACAAACACAATCAAGCCTCCTCATCCCTTCCATAAGTCTTACCTAACAATTTAATTTCTCTATTTCGACGACTTAAAATCCACAGCGAATCCAAGGGCTCTAATACTATTATGTTCGGAGCTCAACCTCAACATCTTCCCAACACTTGTTGAACCCTAAAAATGGGAAACCAAAAGCCACCTACTTCTTAGGCACCGCCAACAAGATCTGAATCCATATTTCTATCTGGTACTTTTCTTCCTCACAACCTCATCTTTCCTATTCCATATACGAATTTTATTATTGAAAATGCCTTTTTTTAATCATTTGAGAAACTCATAAATTTTTCAATTTTTGGGCAAAATATGAAACTTATAATGAACTGATTCTATAAGGATTGATCTTGCTTGGAAATCATTCCCCAACATTTCGATGGAACAATTTCAATTTTGCTTTTCTTTGATATTTGAAGTTCATATGAGCTATGATTTTGTCATGAGAATATTCATCTGTTTTTAATATTGGGTAAATTGGTTTATGAACATATGGGCTGTTTGTCATGTATAATCTATTCCTTTTAGAAATTTCAAGCAAAACTAGTTTCTGGGTCCAACTGGAATGATGCTCTGCTGATAATTATGAGTGGTTAATCTATTTTTCAATTTTTATTTTTTTTGTTAGGTTGCCTAACTAATCAACTTTGCCCTTTTAGCATATGCTATACAACACCCCCACATTCACATGCTACTGCCTACTTGTTAGTTTAGCTCATGATATTTATATTTTCTTTATGTTTGTTTTTGCGACTTATAGTCATCCTCACTTTTCATGGAAGACATCGTCGACAAGATTAGAGTTGTGATGTTAATTTAGCTACTTGGAATGTTGATTTGGTTATGAAGGTTACTTTAGGATGTAATTTTGTTTGCTTACTTAAATACCTATTGCCCAAGTTGTTATGTGCATACCATCCTTTCTAGGAAATTCTTATATGCATAATGAATGATTGAAGAACAACATGATGGTTGATTACTTGATTCACTGGTGTTGAATTTATGTTTTATAATTTCTTGCACATTTTTCTTAGCTTTCTGGTTTGATAATGAGCCAATTTCTTATCTGCAATTCCACTTGAGGGTGGTTCTTTGTTGTTTTCTTGGAATGCAACAAGTTTGTGTTAATGTTATGTACAAACTCATAGAACTTCTCTGGCTTTACATGTGTGGACAAGGATAATAAAATAAAATAAAAAGTTAATTTCGTAAAGCAGTCCTAAATCTGAAACCAGAACGCTGCAAACCCAAATGAAACAGTGGGTTTTCTTCTTCGAAAAGATTCACTTATTTCTCATCTTCAGCTTCCCATGTGTGATTTGGATTGCCAAGACTGACCTTTTTGTAGCTGTAATCTCAAATCGTATCTAGGATTCATGTGTCTTTTGCGTGTCCGAATTCAATGGATAAGCAGCGAATCTGTTTTCATTTGTGTTATTATGGGTGATCTACTTAGATTATGATTCATTCCACTAATCAATAGAATGGGATCTGAAATTATACTTCATGTTACTTTGAAATACATACGGGTCACTCTTTAGAAGCGAGTTGCTGACGCAATGAACTCGGAATAAGACAATAATCTTGAAACTAAGAAGCTAATATATTTAATTACATAAGAATTACATATATAGAATTCATAGACAGGAAATTGGGATTTATAGCGCTGTTAGATATGTTGAGGGTTTTTAATTAATTTTATACTCCCCTTTTTTAATTTGTCCTAATTTGTATAAGAGCCCTACCTTCATAGAGTTAGTCATAGTAGTTAGTATCAAGGAAGACCGCGCAGTTATATAGTTTATGAGACCTGACTTAGTTCTGAAAAGCTTCACTAAGTTATTTCTTTCAACAACTGTCTGTCTCTATTATTCAACTACTTGTTTTTTTTTTTTTTTTGTAATATATTCCATTGGATTTTCTATGTACTGTAGTTAAAAAATTAGAGCTGGCCAAACAAATGTTTGTTTGCCAGCTTAAAATAAGCGATTTGGTTGGGCATTTTAGCACTAGTCTGAAATGAAACCTGATCAATTTTTGTCCTTTTCCTTGCACTGAAATTACAGTTGGCAATTTGAATCCGACCTGCAAAAATGCAGGTTCGGGTTTTCGGACCGAGCAAACTCACACATTTTGTTATAAAAACCCGAAACCCGAATTGCCATCTCTAACTGAAATGCTTGTTTCTTTTATTCTCTTTCTATATTGACATGCTCGGTTTGCTGATTTTGTGTTTCAGCTGTTCAGTAGAGGGGCAGTAGGTACTAGAACACATAGTATAGTGCCAAATTTATTGATTCGATGCAATGGGAGCCTCCAGCGGGCCAAGGCTTTCTGGGATGCAGAAACAAGTGCTAAGCCTATACAGAGGGTTTTTGCGAGCAGCTCGTTCAAAAGATCCTGAAGATCGACGCCATATTGAAGAAGTTGTGTCAGCTGAGTTTCGCCAAAATGCAAAGCAAGTAGACCGCAAAAATTTCCTCTACGTTGAGTACTTGCTTCGTCGCGGGAAGAAGCAATTGGATCAGCTGCAAAGCCCAGGAATTGTTGGCATTTCGTCTTTGAATGTTAGTTACTCTCAGACTAGAGATGCTTAAGCCTTAAAAACTATTAGTTTATTTATGTTAGTTACACATTCATGTTATATACATCTTCCATTTTTCAATTTAACTATTTTGAATATGAACCTCAAATATTGTTCTCCAAATGATTGATCATAGTTGTTTTAAGGAAAATAAGAAAGAAAATGAATAATTAGAGGATGTTTGGTAGCAAATTTGAAGTCTTGGGCAAGTACCATGGATGTATTAGTATTGTTTAAGGCTTTAAGCGTAATGTGTGAAATGCGATTTGAGTGTATTGACTAAATTTCGGACAATTTTGTTGTCACTTTTTGTTCCTAATTTCTAGCCCGAAACCGAATATACTTGCAACAAATAAATTAAAATGTATACACACATGCTGGTATTCTTTACAAACTACCCTATATTTATTTACTTATCTCTGGAGTTCCCAATGAACATCTATCCATTCTAATACATCTACATACCTACAATGAATAGTGTAAACAAGAGATCATATAGACTTGGCACTGTACCGGTTCTGTACAGCATCAGTTTCGTTTGAAACTTCGTTGTCTAATCACCAATCGAATTTAGTCAACCCTATCATAACCAGCCCGTTGCAGTTATTGCATTTGGTCTCGTACATCCACCAAGTGAGAAGATGATGCATATATTCACAATTAATGAGGACTACTTGATAAATTTCCTAGCTTTCCTGGAAAAGTTTCTGGCCATAATCGAATCTGCGAACGTGAAGGGAACATCCTCTTCGCTACTCTCTCTATGATCAGACCATCCTGTGGAAACGCCTTCAGGTGACTCAGGGTCTTCAGGTATTTCCCGATACAAGTGTTTCAACATGAAAAGAGCTGTATCATAATCCCTCCAATAATTCCTGCACACCAATATATCCATCATTAAAATGATGATTAAAGACAGCATAATCAACTATATATGCATATTTTAACCACATCCAAATCTTAAACTTGTGAGAAAACTAGTTACAATTCATTAGCAATTCTCAAAACCTTGAATATCCAACAGTACGAAGACATTAATGGTCGAAGGAGTCATCATATAACAATTAAACAAAAACCCAATACTGTTAATAGTCTGGACATATGTTAGTAATCAAATGGATCGTAAAGATGAAGTTGTATAATTTTTGTTGAAAGGAAGCACATTAAGTAGGTTACAAGAGTAAATACACATTTATAAAAGCCAATTATTTTAGGATCAATTTCAGTGTTATCATATTCTTTTATTTGACAACAGAAGATAACACTACGGTAGTGATGATTATAGGAATGATAGCCTGTTGACCTACTTATACAAGCTTGTGAATGTAGGTGTTAAGTGATACTCTTAACTAGACTTAAGTCCACCTATCCACGTGCAGGCCTAGGCTCATGCCCATCTCCCTTTCACTTTATATTTTACCGTGGTGGGATCACATCACAATCCCTCTCACATGCAGACCGAATAAGAGAGATGGCCATGGACCCGGGCCTGAACGGCGATAGGTGGACTTAAGTCGTGAGTATCACTTAACACTCCCGCTAACATGCAAGCCAAATAAGAGATACGGGCATGGGCATGGGCCCGGGCTCACACGTGGATAGGTGGAGCTTAAATACAGCACAAAGGATAACAAGACTAAAAAAAACTCAAATAAGATTGTAAGGTCATGCACAATAAAAACTGAAAATCCAATGAGTGACACATTTATGATCCTGGTTTGTGACCAAAGCCCTGTTAAGTTATATCATAAGACAAGAGACCATTTTGTTTTATTAGTCAAAGAGAACTTGTGAATAAAACCAGATTTGACAATCCACTTAGGGTTTCCACTTGATCACTCAAGAGATCGTTGAGCATGTAGTCTGAAAATTTTACCTCATTCTTACATTTCTCTAACATTCAGTTTGATTTAATATAGAACTTTAACCAAATCATTTTATCCACAATCTCAAAAGAACAGACAAGGACACCATTTTTAGAATGCAATGAATGAGATA
This sequence comes from Pelargonium nanum, assembly GCA_036897485.1. NCBI lineage: Eukaryota > Viridiplantae > Streptophyta > Magnoliopsida > Geraniales > Geraniaceae > Pelargonium > Pelargonium nanum. The sequence continues at coordinate 7,488 of JAYMTF010001056.1, read as the reverse complement.
GGATGAAATTTTCTCCAAGTTTGTTTGAACATTTTGAGAAAAGGAACTTCAGAAAATTGGAAGCGCAACTGGATACATTAATTTCAGCAAATAACTTCCATACCAAAACCAAATGCATTTATTGATGCTGGAAAGATGTATATTTTTGTACCTAAACTCTTGTTATCTTAAAAGAAAGTAGGCACGCATTCTGCTAGATGTGCAAAAATGATTTACCGATAAAATTACCAATATGCCCCTATAAGACTCGAACATGCACAAGAAATTGTTTCATTTACAAGAAGCCACATTATAAAAGTAACGGAGGATAAACAAGAGTGCCAACTATAAAATTCAAGTTATTTCATTAGAGTTCAAAGTACTCACGTATGTGCTCCAATGGCCTGAAGATACGGATGTTCAAATGTTTTATCCTGTGTGACCAACACAAACCCATTACTGAGAAATCCACATGAGCATATAAAAGAATAAATGTATATCGGTATCTAGTAAAGAGAAAGTACAATAACCAGAAAATTCTTCTATGTTTCATACACGTACTAGGATAATTTAAGTATCCCACAATGAGAGTGTTTTTTGGCACTTATTTGATACTAGTTGAGAGACCCTCCACTTATCAACTTAAGCTTTTAGGTAGGAGAAGAATTTAAAATGGTATCATAGCAAGGTAGTCTTCGGCATGTCTGGCCTGTTTCTATTGTCTTCCCGTGTAGTTCTCAGTTCACATGCAGAGCTAGTATGCATGCAAGGGCAGTGTTTAAGAAACCCACATTGAAAGTGTGGAATTCGACACAGCTTATACACTAACTGGGTCCTCCACGAAATAACTTAACCTTTTAGGTTGGAGTGAATTTTAATAGCTTAGCACCTATCCTGCTGTCAAACACCAATTTTGTACTCATAGAACAATACTGTGTTACACATCAATCAGTGCCCACGAGCGTGCACACAGCACTAGCTCCCTTAATGCATGTTTCAATAAATATACACAATAAAGCTCAAGATGCATAGTCATGTCCTCAATGAAGTTGCTCATGATCAATTAGACACTCAAGTTTGTTGTTAACCCTCAGTACCCTAATTTGACACCCATCCCCCTTCAAATCTTAACTCAAACAAAAGCTAAAATGATTTCCATTGAAGGGTACAGTTCCTTATTCAAACCACCAATGAAACCATTCAATTTGTCTCAACACTCCCCTTTAGCATCTTTTGAACTCTGGTTTTACTTATTTTTATGGAAGCAGAACTATAATATTGTCATGGTAACATGCATGGCAAAGTGGCTTGATAGATTAATCAGTAAACGCATTCTTTGACACCAAGTATACAGATAAGGTAGTATTTTATTTAAATTTAAGAACATTCAGCTTGCTAGTAAAGTTCCCATCACAACAGCCGGTGAACCAAAGGTTCAGTACTCTATGCATGAATCACACATACGAGAAGTTGCTGAAAGGAATGTGAAACCCAACATTTTGGCATGATGTAAGTTATTATTTTTATTTTTTGAACTCAAAATGTGTTTTATTCATCATAAACGTTATCTAACAAAGGTAAAATCTCGAGGAGATTGGAGTCCAATCCACCCAACTAAGCCTAACAGAACCAACGGCCTAACTAATTCATAAGCCACTCGATTCGTAGACTTCCTAACAAACGAATACTCTACACTACCCACTTGCACTACTAGAGTTAATATATCACTAATAATCAGACCAAAGTCACTGAAATCCTCTCCTCCAGTCTGCAAAGCTTGAATTACCTAAAGCGCGTCAGATTCAATGATAATATCCTGCCATCCTTGAGCATCCACCCAGCTGAGAGTTTCTCTAATTGACAAGGCTTCCACCATTCGAAATTTCGAACTTCGGCAACTCCCTCCCAACTGTATCGACCGCCACCCCAGCATCGCCCGTCCCCATCCCGCTCCACACCTTATGAGATCTGAGAAAATAGCTCCGTCTATATTCATTTTCAGCCTTCCCCGAGATGGGCGCTTCCACCTAACTAACTTGGCCGGACTACTCATCTCTTCTCTAACCTCACCGTTTCTCACCAACCCCATTCCCTACTCTCAGTGACGGCATGTAAGTTTTTTATTAACTGTGTTTCTTCATTAGAAAACGAGTTGCACATGGGAAAAGTACTAAACTGATATAACTAAGCACCTGAAGCATATGATCAATTCGACCTTCACCTCCAGTTACTCTCTCCATCATTAGAGAGCCATATGATATCTCTTCTTTTTGTTGCTCATTATCTGCTCCTTCTGCAATACATGAATTAAAAATAAACTAATTAATTAATTACAAATGAAAGCTGTTGAGACATTAACATACCGAATATCATAATTAAAATATATGTTACTTCTTCGTATGGGAAGGAGGAACATTTTACTAATCTGAACAAAAGAAAGATGGAATGTACGAATCACGTGTCCACAGAAAGAAAAAAAAAAAAAAAACTATGAGAGTAAGAACTTTAGTACCTTCAAGGCTATCCATGATTCTTGATTGACAAACTGAGAGCACTTTGAACTGTTTAAAAAGCGTAGAGTTCAGAAGTTGTGCATTTCTCGCTTATAACTAGAAACCAATCACAGCATGTACAATTAATACATAACTTGATTCTGTGCAATCTGGCTATAAATCCAATTAAAACTCAAAAGTTTGGTACAGAAAAATTAAGAAGCATTTCAAGGAAGATTAATTCATTTTTTTTTTTTGTTTTTGAAATTATCGAATTTTTATTTAATCAGTGGAAGTTTGCTAAAATATGCACATGAGAATGCTTCGGGCATATATATATTTGTACCCATGTGCTTGACAATTGATAAAAGGAGAACAATGGCCTTAGATTTTTCAGCTCCATGGTAAGACATGATGCTTCAAGTAACCAACTACAAGCAAAAAAAAATCAAAGATGATTGTAGACTCTAAATGACAGTCAGTCACAGCTTTAATGATTATAAATATTCTCAGCATCGATTAGTAATATGTAAATTTTAAGGTTAGCTCATTCACATAGAGAATTCAATAGGAATATATAGCATGAAGAAGTAAAAAAAAAACCACCTTTACAGAGTTTAGATGATCAATAACAGATTGAGAACAAGCAGCTAAATCTTCAGTAAATTCCTGGACACAGATTCAATAAGAGAGTGAAAATGAGAGTAATTTTAAAGAATAGCTATATGGTTAAAGACCCTTACCTGAAGCCCAATATGTAACCTCTTCCCACCTCTGTGGTAAGGGATAATAACTGGACGTTTGCTGAGGTAGTCTTTACATACAAGTGGTTCGATTCTATATGAAAAGAAAATTAGCTTAAATAATGTGTTCTAGATTCAAGATAGAAAAGCAAATAAAAATTAAGCACTGATTTACATACAAGTGGTTCGATTCTATATGAAAAGAAAATTAGCTTAAATAATGTGTTCTATATTCAAGATAGAAAAGCAAATAAAAATTAAGCACTGATCTGGAAACTACAATTTATTTATACAAGGTTTTTAATTGATTTATACAGGTGATACCTACTCCTAGTTTCTTGTCCAGCGCAGCACAGCTTTCACTAATAAGTCTTCCCATATACTTCTAAGAGCTTTGCCTGCCTTTTGACTCTGATTGCTTCTAGGGTTACAACACCAATTTCACAAGGGTCAGTAGAACATGAGAACCTTCACTAGCCCTTTTTTTTCAATAAAATAACCTTCTCATTCTCACTTCATTCCATTCAAAAAGGTGAGAAGCTCTTGAACAAGACAAACGCAACCGTATGTCTTTGAATACTACATAAGCCCTCGAGAAGATAGCTCTAAATCCAAATTCAGTAACTTGTTTGAGGTAGGCTATGGCTTGTTAATTTCTTATTGTTACTGATGCAGATTTGTAATTCTTTCTATATATATTAGAAAAATCACGAAAGCCCCCCAAAATCAAATTAATGCCCTGATGTCTATCTATAAATGGGAATCTCTTCAGTAAGATTCACTTAGACATACTCATTTGCACTTTTTTGGCGCTCTTCATAATAGACCTCTTCTGCTGGTATTGTAGATTCCCCTTCTGCACTGTTTGTTGGCACAACTATTCCGATACTATCTATTAGAAGGTTTCAATTGACAATGACATGCTTTGACATGTATACGTATGGAAGTGTGCGTCTGTGTCCTATCAGATCCACATAAACATATTGGGTCTAAATATATCTGTGCATGAGTGAGTGTTCGCATAAACAAAGATAACATAAGTGAAAAAATGTGTAATGTTGCCAAGATAGAGAACCAAGGATAGAGACCTATATGCTACAGGATCATATGGATGAAAAATATTGAACATTTGACGGCAAGCTGGCATCTCTTCTTTTATACTTTCTTCTTCCCAGTATTCTTGTCCTTTGCCTGAAAAACAAATACAGAATTTGAGCCGTAAACGTAGTAATCAACTGGAAAGAAAATAGAAAAGAAGAAAATGACTAAGACCTAGAAATTCAATAAGGTAAAGATCCAAGGGTTTTCAGAAATCATAGAACTACTAATTCTGTACAAAAGAATAAGAGAACTGAAGCAATTAATTGAAATTAGTTAAAAACAATCATGAAGGCATCTAATAAGTCATTGCATAATAAATCATTTCCGTGGATGTCTTATAATAGTTTGCCACAAAAGGCTGAACACGCGTCCAAAACACCTCAGATAGACATGCATTAAAGTATGGGAATGTATGTAGTATATACAACAAGTGTAGAAAATTACAAGTAACAGCGCAGAAATCACAGTTATAATAGCAACTCTCATTTCATTCAAGTCTTGGTCTACGAGAAATGGAGCATTTGATAGAAATTAAGACCCATGGTTTCAAATATTGCAGCTCCATCTTAGAAGACAGAATTATCTATACATTTTAAATTATGCACTCTGCCTAACAATAAAGAATGCATCAATACAATTCATATATTCATATTAAAGCATTCTAAAAGCATAAGATAATTAATTAACTATTACCAATCCCAATGCGAATATTGCGAAGGGAAAGGAAGACACCCAGAGGGGATCCAACTGCAAAGAATGTGTCAACCTAACATATCCAAAATAAATAAATGAAGTCAAAAAGATTCCTTATATATCATAGGCTGTTATAGTCATTATATATTTTGTTATAAAGGTCTAGCTTATGTACAATATATATATATATATATATATATATATCACCTTTTTTATACAAAAATCCTCTACTACAATTAAATGAAGAAAAAAAATACAAAGGAACAAGACATATCAAGCTCCTTAGGGATACCTTGAATTCAAGCTTAGTGTAATTAATATAGGGGGTGTAACTCTTTGGTCCAACATCTGGGTTAGGTGGCAGCATCTCAGATTTTGCTTGCTGTTGCAGATTAACAAGCATCTTCTCATTATCTGTTTATGCAACATGATGAAACCCATATATATCAAAACATAAGAAATATTCACACACACAAACCAGAGAAATAGCATGAGGTTCAGCTCACCTTGATGCTTCCCTCCACAATAATCTCTAACATTACACTGTACTTCCAGCTCTGCTAATTTCACTTTTAGTGAATCAATCTGAAACAATGAATTGTAAATGTATCAGAAAGAGTAGTGAAATATCTATTATCGTGAGTGAAGTGAGCATGTACACACATTTTAAAATGTTTAGAAAAAAAAATTCTATCTGATTCCCACCTCTTCCTTCAGCAATTTGATTGTTTTTTCTTCATTATTTATATCTCCACAGACTTCCTCGGCCTCCAAAACACCAACAGGAATTGCACAGTTAATCTCAGTTACACCATCCAAACTACTCTCTTGAGAAAGCATCTTGCTGGAATCACAAACTAACTCGTGAATATTTTCTTGGGTACTTGGTTGTTCAGGGTCCACAGCCCTTACACTTAGTTCATCAGAATCAAATTTGATGGGACACACAGGTGCAGAAGAACCATCAGCATGTCTGTCCTCATGTTCCACAAGAGTGTGTTGTGCACTTATCTTGCTTTCATCAACTGGATCCATTGTGTTCTCAGTCTCATCAATCACAATGGTGTTCTTATCCTCGATATCAGTAGTAGAGTTGCACAGAAAAGATTGGTTGTTTACAGTAGTGGAAGGTTCTTCAATTTTAGCATGTTCCTTATACATCCAATCCATTGGAAATGGAGACGACATAACCTCTTGATGGCAGAGGATATCATAGGAAAGTACACTTCCCAAAGAATGACCATAGATTGAAACCTAAACATTTCTTAGCATTATATAATTTTTTTTGACATAGATGAAACCGAAACAGTCAAACTAAATGAAGAAAAAATAGTGAATGATCAACCACCCAGATACCTTTCCATCATAACCAGGATTCCTCTTAAGAAACTTCAAATATAACCGATTTAATTGGTTAGATACCTGAAGGAAAAGTGATTAATCACCAATTAGACTTCAAACTTGTTATTTCTACTATAAGTAGGTTGATTATAGTAAATACTAGTCACCTCAATATGAAAGTACCATCCTAAAGTAGTAGTCAAAGTTCCAATAGATATAAGTCAAAACTAGCAGATCAGCAAATGGGATTCTAAAAATAACAGAGTGCAAACCAATGGATTATATAATTCACATTTGAGGCATCTCACCACAATTTTTTTTACAAAGAATCTATTTTCATAAGCCACTACGTTCTTCGCAGAACATTACATAAATCTATAAACAAAAGAGCCAGATACATCGTTGTGCACTATTAGCATTGCAATAAAACATGTTTTTTGAGTCAACATCAGTGAGCTCATGTTTATGTGTACGGAGTTTACGACAGCAACAAGGTTATATACTTGCTATAGTTTCAGGTGGTACTTTATAAGCTAAATTTGTCAAATTTCATACCACATTTAAAACACTTTGACATACATTGAATAAGAAAATTATATATAAAGATGCAATGAGAGTTTAAAGATGATGTTTGCAGTACCGAATCAATAATATCTTGACAGTAGATGGGACTCATGTAATAGAGTACATCATGAACAGTTGCGCTCAATGTGACACGCAAGCCTCGTACACCATCTAACGTAATCTTTTCAACTGCAGTTTCTCCACTAAGCTTCAAACCCTTTCTCCACTGAAAATCCAAATATACAGAAAGTTTTAGCAGAATAGAGCAAACCAACTACAGAAAAGAGACAAAATGAACATACCATAATCACATATGACAAATATATTAAGTGAACCCTCAGCTCAGTTTTGACTTTTGACCCCCTAATTGGGGCTCAGTCATCTAATTTTAAGCAAAATATCATATAATTTAAATAAATTTGTTAATTTTAAATTAGGTCATGAGATCAAAGTTTCCACATTCCACAAAATTGCCTCCACCTTCCTCATACTTCTATTATCTATCACTTGGCCCTTACATTTAACCTACTGCTGTCATGTGCAACAATTCTTTATTGGAGAAAATACATCTTATT
>JAYMTF010001055.1:0-26817 GCA_036897485.1 Pelargonium nanum | reverse complement strand
GGTTCCTTAGGCCTTTCCCTATAAAAAAAAAAAAAAAAAAAAAATGACTTGAATAAATGATAAAATATCATTATAGGGAGGGAGGGGAGAAACTTATTAGTTTATCTCTTTGTTTTTTCTTTGTTGGCTAGGTGTTGAAAAGCCCTTAATGATTGATTAACAGGCTATCACTATGTGCACCTCTGATATGAAGGGAAGTAAAACTAGGATATTCCAATTTATTTTTGACAATTCTGAGATTGGTGGTTTGTGCCTTGCGTATTCAATTCATATTTGAATTAGATCAACCAACTTTCCTTTTCTTACACATATTCTTGTTGATCATATTTGATTCATTTTGCAGCCAGCATTGCATGGAAAAGTTGATCATACTGTACTAGCTGCTTTACCTCAATCAATGCAACATGTTCTTCGTGCTCAGGTGAGCGTCTGCTGTAATACAATTATTTATCTAGCACTCAAATTCACACATTATTTTATGAAGTTTCTGTCTCTCAAATGATGTGGAATTTACTGCATATAACTCTACCAATCTTGTGATCCTCATATCCTTTTCGTGCAAGTTTAGTATAATCAAAGTGAAATGAAGTGTTATTGTTATTCATTGTATGTTTTAGTGGTTGTTTTGAAGTTCATTATTTTCACATATTATTTTGTATGTTTTTCTTCTTCTATTATGTATTTTCATTTTAATAGCTTGGAGATGTGGAGATGAAAGAACCAGCAAAGGATCGTGAGAACCGCACTGATGATAAGGGTAAGAAGATTATGTTGGATCATGCTGACATTCTGGGGAGTGATAATTCACAAAAAGATGATGTAGTATCAAGGATTTACAATCAGGAAAAGCTAGATGAAATGTAAGCTGCATATTCGGCAACAGTTTTTATGGTACAGTGGAATATGTTTTTCTTTCATTCTTTTGTTGTTCTGATCAGTTGAATTAGGTTGGCAGCATCCATTGCAGCGGAAGAAGATCTTGGTTTAACTAGAAATGCCTCGAAATCTGCAGCTTCAGTTTATCCTGAGGACTATATTGATGAAGATGAAGAGATGATACTTGTATGTGTGTACCATCTATATGTGAAGAGTTATTATTATCTTTTAATGTTGTGCTTAGTGCTTAATGGTACCTATATAATTATATTGGCTGCATTAACAGTTGAACTATATTTAAAATTTATTATTTCCACGAAGATGAGATGAATAAACTTACGAGCTCCTCGTGTGTATATTTATAATATTATTTTCCCTTTATAGCTAAAAATTAAATCACTAAATCTGACTGAATAGGAAAACTTCAAATCTTTTATAAGTTTGTATTCAGCCATACTTGAATTATTTTTGCAATTCATAGTATATGATAGAATGGAAGAGATAAGATTTTTTCTGATTCTTATTAGATTGTGGTTTGTTGCATTTGCTATATGCTGTAGCCAGCAATGCATGGGAAGGTTGATCCAGCTGTTTTAGCTGCTTTACCGCCATCAATGCAGCTTGATCTTCTTGGCCAGGTAAGTTCCTTGCTATATGCACTTTCAGTTTTCTTCTGCTAAGTTTTATTAAGCATTCCCTTACTTCTTTTTGTTGTTAATTTTTTGTTTTCGACTCTTCTTGTAGATGAGGGAGAGGTTGATGGCAGAAAACAGACAAAAGTATCAAAAAGTGAAGAAGGTTAGTTTTCCAACAGATTATCTGATATTTTCACAAAATGCACTTGGAACATAGGTTGGTGTATGCTATGACTAATAATGGTGATAATTTCTGGGACAGTACACTAATCGTAACTTTCAAGCAAACAATGTTTAGTTCATGTGAGTGATGTGACTGTTAATCTTGAATTATGAAGTTCTTAGTGGGGGTTATTGTGCATTTTGTTAGCTATTAAATATTTAGAATCGATAAATCTTTTAATGTTATTTTACATGATTCTATCCTTGTAATTGCTATATTGGCAGTAAGAAGCTTATATATCACTGATAATATATTTTCTTTATCTTTTTATTGAAAGATTTATACAAGTGTAATTAAATTTTATTGTATCCATTGGCTAATAGTGACTTACGGTTAAGGTATTCTTTTCATTTATATTTAGGCCCCGGCAAAGTTCTCTGAACTGCAGATAGAGGCTTACCTTAAAACTGTTGCTTTCCGCCGGGAGATAGATGAAGTACAGAAATCTGCCGCTGGGAGGGGGGTAGGCGGCGTCCAGACTTCACGTATAGCTTCGGAAGCCAACAGAGAATTTATCTTCTCATCATCATTTACTGGGGATAAACAGTGAGTAATTATATTTTTCATGTTATGACAAGCGATCTTTTTCTACATCCCAATTCCCAAGTAATCTCTAAATCAGTTGATGAACAATGAACATGTTCTTTTCTTCATTTCTCTCCCTTATTTTGCATTTGAATAGAGTAAAGACTTCCATTGTTTTATTATATTACATGATTAAATTTGTCAGAGTTCTTGCATCGGTTGGAGTCGAGAAAGGGCTAGGTAAGCAACAGATGGCAATGGAGCATCATTCTACAAATGTCCTGAATAATGTTGCTTCTACCAGTAAGTCTGATACTCCGAAAGGTTCTACCCAAGATAATTTTGGCGGAGTAGCTGCACCAGTTGGAGTGGAGAAAACTGGAGATGAGCAACAACAGGCACCAAGGGAGCATCCATCTACAAATTTCGAGCAAAACGGGGCTTCTACCAGTAAAACGGTGACAGGGTCTCCTCCTGATAATTCTAGAAGAAACTTTGACAATGTTGAGACATATCTGGATGACAGGGGTCACCTTCGAGTCAGTAGAGTGAGAGCTATGGGAATTCGCATGACCAGGGATTTACAAAGAAACTTAGATTTGATGAAGGAGGTTGAGCATGAGAGAAATGCAATCAAGATCATGAATCCTGAGTCAGTGCCTGATAGCAACGAAAATGACATCCCAAAAAGTTTGCCTAGTGAACACAAGCTCTTAGAAACTTCAAATGCGGGCAATGGTGAATCTGTTAGTTTGAACCGGAGAAATGAACAGTCCATGTTCAAAGGTGAAACTGCTATAGAGATATGCTTTAAAGATGATGACATGACCAAGTGTTTTGACGGTGACGATGAGATGTTTTCTCGTTTAGTAGCTGGAGATCTGGTGTCAATCTCATCTGCTGAAAATATGTCACCAGCGAAACAATCTACGGAGTCTGCTTCAGACTGTGATTGGGAGGAAGGACATGTTGGATGGGAAAGTAATAGCTTTACTTGTGATGCTAAAGCAGAAGCTAAGCCATTTCGCAGGGAAGGCAATGTCAGTGATGATAGTGAAGTGGACTGGGAGGAAGATGTTTGTGATATTCCTAAAATTGCTTCACCATGCTTCCAGGAATCAGGAAAGCCGGTTTCTAGAGGTTCTTTGGAAGAAGACGCAGCTCTCCAAGAGGCAATTAGGAGAAGTGTTGATGATTTAAAGCATAAGAAACCTAAAGATGTTTTATTGGAATCTGAGAACCTTGAAGATTCTGAAAAGGAGGTTAATGAAGGTGTTGGATATCCTCATATAAACAATCTGGTCCAGTCATGTACGTTTGGGGGGAATATTATTAAACAAACTGGATCGCTATGTGATCGTGTGGATGAACCTGAAAATTCCGATGGTGGTGTAGGTGAATTAAATGTGTCAGTATCCATTGATTCCCCAGAGAGACAGTCAAACTCTTCCCTAGCACATGATGCAGCCAAGATGGAGACGCTGATAATTCAGCAATGTAGGAAAACCGGTTCTCCGTCTGAAACAATACAAGATACAAATAGAAGCGGAAATTTGGTCATAGAAAGGCCATTTTCAGAATCTGCTAATCCTATGGAGACAAATGAGATCCATCCAACTTTGGAGAAACTTTTGGATACTGTTAATGAAGATAGTGGGTTATCTTCCTTATCTAACAGGTGTTTGAGGGATGACCCTCATATTCCCGATGCTGTGTTTGGTGGTGTGCCTAATTTTACTCAAGTTGATATTAAAAGCACTGATGTAGGGGTTGAACCATCACATCATAGTAAGTTGGCTAACCCTACTTCACCGTTATTGGATTCATCAACACAAGTGTCAATGAATGACACTGATGTTGGGCAATCTTTATCTGGAGAAACAAATGAAAAATATTTCAACAAAGCAGAGCCCAACGAAGACAAATTTTCAATGAAGGATGATGCGAAGGTGCAGTTTGAAGTCACAGAAGCTACTTTAGAGGAGGAAATGCTAGTTCTTGCTCAGGAGCGTATAAGTCTAGGAGATGAGCAGAGGAGGCTCGAACGTAATGCAGAATCTGTAAGCAGTGAGATGTTTACAGAATGCCAGGTGTGCACCAAATTTGTCACTTATCACATTTTTGAATAATGTTATGCTTATATCTAATATATTTCTAAGCTTGCTCCACCACTATCTGTGGTTCCATGCTTTTTTACCTAGTGTTGCTAACTCAGTGACAATATGTTATTTTAATCCTGTAATTGGTGAATGATAATGGATGTTTAAGATTTATTTGAGTAAAAAATTGTGCTTTGTTAGTTATCACCGTTAGTATATAATTTTCTGTAACGAAAAGCAGAGGGCAGATATGTGCATCTGTATCTGTTGGAGATATCACTTATTTTTTCTTTCCTGAAATTATAGGAACTGCTGCAAATGTTTGGCTTACCATATATAATTGCACCAATGGAAGCAGAAGCTCAATGTGCATACATGGAACTTGCAAACCTTGTTGATGGAGTTGTGACCGATGACTCTGACGTGTTCTTGTTTGGGGCGCGAAGTGTTTACAAAAATATATTTGATGATCGCAAATATGTGGAGACTTACTTCATGAAGGTTGGGCCAAGAAAACTAATTCACCCTCTTGTCCGAACCATATGCACCCTCTTTTGTGCCATGCTAAGATATGTGCACACACATGCAAACTTTTTGTGAACTTTTGCTCTTTTTCTCCTTCCATATTTTCTAGTCTTTTGTAGGAGGCTGTATTAGAGCTCAACTGTGAAAGCTTGACTCAAGTTTGGACGTAAATTTTAGCACTTTTTGGAAGCATATTCTTTGGCCACTTGCAAGTCGATTATCTTATTTTCCTCACATATTGCTTGTTAGGACATTGAGAAAGAGCTTGGCCTAACCAGGGAAAAGTTGATGCGTATGGCACTGCTTCTTGGAAGTGATTATACTGAAGGTATCAGGTATATAGTTGGAGTTCTGGCTATTCATATTGATGCTATACGTTCCCATTTCATATTTTTGGTTAATATATCTCGCACATGTAGAAGTTTTCATCCTTGTAGACTGTAATTTGGTATGTAGCTATAGGTTTGTTTTTATTTTTCATGCAGTGGGATTGGCATTGTTAATGCTATTGAGGTTCTCAATGCATATCCTGAGGAAGATGGCCTTCATAAATTTCGGGAGTGGGTTGAATCACCTGACCCAACCATCTTAGGGAAATTTGATACACAAACAGGTTCAGGTTTAAGGAAAAGAGGGCCAAAAGTCAGTGAGAAGGGTGTAAATCAAGATGTTTCTGGTGCTTGTGAGCTTGGGCAACCGCCTGACGATATTGAAGAAGAAAAGCGGATATTCATGAATAAGCATGTAGTTCCTGAATTTACAGCTTTAGTTTGTTTTGTTTTCCTTTTCTTTTAGCATCTGAATTTGGTTGAAAGGGTTGCATTTCACGTCTAAAACGTGACTGTTCTATTTATACTAGAGAAACGTGAGCAAGAACTGGTATATTCCGTCATCTTTTCCAAGTGAAGCAGTTATTTCTGCATATGCTTCTCCACAAGTAGACAAATCTACAGAGCCTTTCTCATGGGGAAAGCCAGATCTCTCTATTCTTCGCAAGTGAGTTACTATCTGCTTTTTGGTTCTTAGTTTTCATGATATTACTGTGTTAGTTCAATCCTCAACAAGATCGTTTATTTTACAAAATTCAGAAGTACAAAAAGTTGAACAGCAACCACTTTCAGATGCACAGATGATTGCAAACATTTATTTTTCTCCTTTACATTTCTCAATGCTCAGTAACAGAAGAATAATACTTGGTGAATTAATCTTTAACTATTTGGTTGTGTACAACGAAGACCATTCACACAGATGCACAAAATTGAAGACAATTATTCTGAGGCTGGAAGGGTTCTTGGCTAGTGGTCTACTGACTCGTATGCCTAGTTACATCAGCTGTAGACTTCAGAAATGAGCTTGAGTGATGATCGATTAATTTTTTATGAATTTCAAATTTAGTATTGGAAACTGATCTTATGGGAGTATATCCTAACCATTAGCAATGCTGAATTTTAATCAGAAAACCGCTGATATTTTAATAGTAAAGCAAATTGCTTGACTTAATATCCATTTTCTGCAAACAGATTGTGCTGGGAAAAGTTTGGATGGGGTAGCCAGAAGGCCGATGACTTGCTACTTCCTGTTCTAAAGGAGTACAACAAACACGAAGTATCTCTCTCTCTCTCTCTCACACACACACACACACACACACACACACACACTTGAGTGAGCATGCATATGCACACATAAATGCACTTTTACCAGACCCTAATTGAGACTCAACTAAAACTGTGCACATGATGGCAATAACATTCTCCAACCTCTGTTTTCCTCTCATTTTTTCCGCACTTGCTTGTTATTTCTAACTGTCTTTGGCTTTTGTTTGTTATGATCCTTTTTATGTAGACTCAACTGCGATTGGAAGCATTTTATACTTTCAATGAGAGATTTGCAAAAATCCGTAGCAAGAGAATTAATAAAGCTGTTAAAGGAATTACTGGGGATCAATCCTCAGCATTAACGGATGATGTCATTCAAGAAGCTTCTGAAAGTAGAAAGAAAAGAAGAGTAAGCCCCAAGAAACATGGTGATAAAGAGCCAGAGAAACTTCCAAGGGAGACAGAGGAAACTGTAGCTAAAAGTGGGAGCAAGCATTTAAAAAAAAGAAAGAAAGATGAAAGTTCATCTGAAGTAGGGAATCCGGAATCACCTATGCTGGCAGAAAGAAAGCCAAGTACTAGGAAAGAACCAAAGGGGGTTGGAAGAGGTAGAGCAAGAGGGAGAGGTCGTGGTGCAGGAAGAGGAAGAAGAAAGGGAAGTCCTGTTTTGGAATTATCTGAAACAAGCTCTAGTGATGTTAATGCTGGCGACGAGCTGGAAATGCATGTTGATAAGTTAGAATGCTCAAAAGAAGTGCGAAGGGTAAGCTTAACCATTTTCTCATTGCCCAAAGAACACATGTTGACTGTTAAGTGATATATTCACTTGTTTAATATTCAGTGCAACTTGCTTGATTTGAATTTTTAACCTAAACTAATTGTGCTGGGTTCCTTTCTTGGGAATTATGCGTTTTTATTAATATATTTATATTATATTCGCCGATAAAAAAAAAATTGTGCTCACATCTTTAAAAGGTAGCCCATTGTAAGACGGTAATTTTGATTGCTTTGGCCTTCAGTATTATTTGGGATTGGGAGTACCAGAGCTTGTAAAATGATAACTGCTATTTACAGAATTTGGTGGATATAAATAAGCTATTATCTGATCATGCCGGTTTTAGAATAGCTCCTAAGTATGGACTCACAAGATGGTTATCGTAGGCCATTATGTGAGTTGTGTTAAGGTGAATTGAATAAGCTTATATAATTGAGATACAATTTCATTAAAATGATCTATAATGCGTATTACTGTTTTCTTTTCTGAAAAGTTTAATATTCCTTTCCCTTTGAGTTTCTTAATGGGTTTCATTTTGCAGTCAGGACGTTCTCGGAAGCCAGTGACTTACATTGTGAATGACGTCGATGATGAAAACATGGACAAGTTATCTGATTTTAGCAATAAGAAAAGCTCTAACAAAGTTGTCACTGGAGAATCATCTTTGTCGGAGGGTGCATGTGGAGATGCTGCTCATTTGGATGAAAAGGAGCAGAATAACGTGGGTGATCCTTCACATGAGGAGGAACCATGCAGAGATTACCCTGAAATAGGAGGTGGATTTTGTATGGATGAAGGTGAAGTCGGTGACCCGGTGTATGGATCAAGGGACTACCTTAAGATGGGAGGCGGGTTTTGCATGGATGAAGATGAAACAGATGAGGCCCACGATGCTGCCAATATCCCAGATACTATTACCAGTGGAGAAAATGCTGACCATAGCCATTGTCCTGGTATCATAGATGCAGCTAACCAAGATGTTCCTTCAGTGCGATCACTTTCCAGTCCCAAGAGAGTAATTCACGTACATCAGGATGGAAGCAGGCTAGATGCCGTCGATACTGATTATAATTTGGATCATCCAACTGCTTCAACTAAGGATGATACTCCCAATGTAGGTGTACTTCAGGAGAATGCGAAAGATGATACTGAGACAATATCTGCTGGAGTTCTTAAAGCTATGCCTTCTCTGAGAAGAAAGCGTAGGAAGGGATGAATACTATTATACTCTCCGAGATTTGATGATTTTGATTTTTGTGTACACATTTCCCTTCCATTTCCTGAGTGGAAAAATATTTATTTGTAGATATGCAATTAGATAAAGAGGGCAGCTGGAGTTTTGGTGTAATATTCCTCTTTTCTACATATCCTTGATGCTTGGCCAGAACAGATGAGGTAATTAATAATATGTATTTGCTTTGTTAATTTATCATTGGGTTTCGACATGGAGCAGTGTTCAGGTAAATGATACATCTATCGTTATCCATAGTCTCATGTTGTCTGTACCAGTCACTATACTTCTACTCAAGCCTTGAACCTTATGGTCCCTACCTATCTATGTAATGTAACTATCTGATGTGAACCATGAAAAAGAAATTCAACTTTGTGCAGCATATAATGTAGAAGCAAATCGGTAACACTCACTGATGCATATGAATCAGTTGGTTATTGGATGGAGTAATAAAAATATTATTTGATGGGAAGCTCTTGATATTGGAAGAAAAGTGTATATTTTTTGGCAGATCCAAATTACAACAACTAGAAGGTAACATGGAGTATCTGTCAATTGCTTATCTGTAAACAAGACAGATTGACAGAAACATCCTCATATATTCATTTCATCTACCCAAAAGCCAAGAAGTTGCCAAATCACATGTGATTTACTGCTTCCACTGATTGTAGTCTTGTCTGTTTACTGGCTGAAGCAAACTTCTCTCAAGTCTCTCACCTGCATCAAATCTTGAGTAAAGTTCAGATAGAAAGAAAGAGGATGGGGATGGAGTTTTTGATGGGTGCACTGCCCTTTGCAGCTATGGTAACACTGGAGATTGGTGAGATTGGTATGGTGACACTAAGTAAAGCAGCCATGACAAGTGGCATGAGCAGCTTGGTTTATTGTGTTTACTATAATGCCCTTGGCACCTTCATTCTCTTCCCTTTCTTCATCTTCCACAGATGCAGGTTTGTTTTTCTTCTTGCAGATTCAGTAATTTCTTGGGTTTTCTTGAAATTATGAACTACTTCCTTTATCTAATTCTTGTTGCATACCTGCAGAAGTAGAGGACCTCCTCTCACTCTCTCTCTTCTTGGTAGATTCTTCCTCCTCGGCCTACTCGGGTAACACAGCTCACTCACTGTGACTTAAGTTCATTTGATCATATCTGCAACTTGGGCTATTTCATTGTGCTGATGAATTGACTATATATTACAGGATCTGTTTGGTGCAGATTTTTTCGAATTTGGGTCTCAGATACAGCTCCCCAACTCTCGCAGCGGCTTTGGGAAACCTAATTCCTGGGTTTACTTTCTTGCTTGCAGTCATTTTCAGGTAGGACCATTGATGATGTCGTGCTGGTGGAATCTATGGTATTTATTTACTTTATTTGGATTGAAGCCGTAGCATTTATATGCTAGCAAACATAGTCACTAGGCCCTGCATGATGATACTTTTGCTGATATGATTTTTTTTATATCATCTTGACTTTAATGGCCTGAATATTTTTTTTTATAATGTTTTTGGGTATAAGACTTCTCAAGGTTCTTTTCAATTATTGAGAAATATTCCCTTTTACAGGTAAATTTCTCAAAAATTTAGCAAGTTATTAAACAAAAATTGTCTTTCCTCAAATAAGCTACCATTTCAATTATCTTTTGACCAAATATTAAAAGAACGAACCCAGACTGTTGTTTAAATGAATGAAATTCTTATTAATTGACGTCTTTTAATGCTCAGTAACATTTGCATTCTCAGATTCTTTTTTTCTGTTTTCTTCATAAAAATTGTATAAATATATAGGATGTGTGCTGATGCTGAGTAAAATTTTCATTTTCGGACTTTTTGTTTTTTCATACAATCTCTTTTGAATTTCTAGGATGGAAAAAGTGACTCTAAGAAGCTCAACCAATCTGGCCAAAGTCATAGGCACCTTAGTGTCAATATCAGGGGCATTCATAGTGACATTTTACAAGGGACCCCCAATTACAACAGTTTCATCACCACCTAGCTCACCTCTTGAGCTTTCTCTCTATCAAAAATCTAACTGGGTTCTTGGAGGTCTTCTCCTTTCAATCACTTGTCTCTCGTCTGCAACCTGGAATGTTGCTCAGGTAATTCATCTACTGATACACCCCAAAAAATAAATTAATGCCATTACACTTCCGGTTCCTGCTCTTAAGTTTGGGTTTTGATTCATTTGAAAACTAGCTGTAGGTCTTCTGAGGGAAACTAATCTTGAAGCATATTTTTAGGCAGTTGTTGTCAAAGAGTACCCAGAGAAAATGACACTGATATTTTTCTCCTGCTTGTTTGGGACCATCCAATGTGCGGTCATCTCTCTAGTTGTAGAAAGTAACTTGAGCGCTTGGAAACTGCATCCGGGCATTGAGCTGATTGCTGTTCTCTACGCGGTATGATTTTCGTGATGGACTCCATCACAGATTTTATTTGAACTCAAACCATCTATAACAACCTTTTTTTATTGGACCAATAGCAATTTCATAGTGTCTAATTTTGGCTTGGATTTAGGCAATTTGTGGGACTGTGTTCCGCAACAGCATTTTCCCATGGTGTCTGGAGAAGAAAGGGCCTGTTTTTGTAGCCCTTTTCAAGCCTTTGGGGACTGCCATTGCAGTGGTCATGGGAGTGATCTTTCTCGGTGAAACCCCTCATGTTGGCAGGTAAATTCTAAAAATGCTATCCTGGTTTCGTCAGATTTTACATCCAACACGTTGTAGCTGATGCTGAGTTATTAAGACTCACATTCCCAATCACCAGTTCTTGTTTTTATCTATTTATTATTCTTTGGAGCTATGCAATAATAATGGAGACTGTACATAATATTCCTGCAGTTTGATCGGAGCACTTGTAATTACTCTTGGATTTTATGCTGTGATGTGGGGGCAGGCCAAAGAAAGATACATTATGACAGGAAAGTCTTGCATCTTGGAACCATCCACCCAAAAGACTCCTCTCTTGCCAAGCCCATGATAAAAGGAAAACAATGAGAGAGGGGGAGAGAAGAAGCAAATTAAATGGTCAGGATTGCTTTCAAAGCATATGACAAATGTAAAAATAATATCTTCAGAGTTTAGTGAAGTTAGCTAAGGTGAAGTTGAAGAATGTTTGTCAGCTTGTTTTAAGAACACATAATTCTTAGCTCAGAGTTGTATGCTTCAGGTCCCCAATTGTTTTGGTGTAATGCACATAATCACTGAAATAAATGTACAATATATTGGAAAATTCCAAATTAAGTATAGGACAGAGAATCTCATATTTTTGTTAAATATACTGACCTTGGTATGCTCTTCATTCGATCAATCATATTTTGGAAACGGTAGAAAATATACAAACAAGAAAGAGAGAAACCGTGTTTGAGAGAGAAATGGCAAGTGGATACTTCTACAAGGAAGTTGGGCCGTTCATGGCCATGGTTACTGTGTAATGCACCAATGTAGGCTTAAACACGCTATTCAAAGCAGCAACTTTGAACGGGATGAACTACTATGCATTCATCTTCTACACTTATGCGATTGGTACTCTTGTTCTCTTCTCTTTATCCTTCATCTTTCACAGGTATGTTATGTATCTTTTATCTTCCAGTTGTATAGTAGCTACAACAGATGTACAGATTCGTTACTTTTGCTCCACCTGAAACTGATGTGTATTTGCAGGAAAACAGTGCTGCCTCCATTAACATCCTCTATCATCTGCAGAATCTTCCTTCTTGGAATACTTGGGTACACAAATAAATTGATTCTACTTTTCTCATCTGATTGGATTCAAGATAAATATTGACAAAGTAAATCCAGTAGAAGAATATCAATTAACCATCTTTGTGTGAGCAGTTTATCCGCTAGAATGATTGGATTTAAGGGCGTAGAATACAGTTCACCCACACTTTCTTCAGTCATTAGCAACCTCTCAGCTGCTTTTATCTTCATACTCGCTGTCATCGTCAGGTTCTGTCTTCCTCTTCTTCAATGCAAATTTTCATGGCTAATCATCTGTAGGTTTTCACTCTTCTTTTTCTTGTTGCATCTGGCCTTATAAAGGATGGAAAAGCTAAATCTGAGAAATTGGAGAACTCGTGCTAAAATTTTGGGCACCATAGTGTCGATTCTAGGTGCATTGATAGTGGTTCTATACAAAGGTCCAACAATTTTATCTTCAGCATCTCCAACTCCCTTCATATCATTTCATCAGCCTCTGGGTTCATTGCAGATCCAATGGGTCATTGGTGGTCTCTTACTTGCTATCCAGTATTTTATGCTTTCCTTCTGGTACATCTTTCAGGTATTTTTTTTTGAAAACATACACATTAAACCAAACACATCCTCCAAAGATTTCTGATATATCTACGTGATTTTCCTTTCAAAACATACACATTAAACCAAACACATCCTCCAAAGATTTCTGATATATCTACATGTTTTACAGGCACAAGTTATAAAGATGTACCCGGCAGAGCTAATTGTAGTCTTCTTGTACAACTTGGGTGCGGCCATTATAGCAGCACCAGTATGCTTTATATCAGAAAGTAACCTGAGTTTTTGGAGATTAAGATATGATATAGCAACAGTTGCCATTGTATACTCAGTAAGATACTGTTACACAAACATGAAATTTATGTAGCACACGATAGACATGTGATATCGCAAGCCTAGTTGAAAAATAATATCTATGTTTCTGTTTCAGGGAACTTTTGGGCCATTCTGTACCGTAGTTCATTCATGGGGCATGCGCTTGAAAGGGCCAGTCTATGTAGCGATTTTCAAGCCATTGTCAATCGCTATTGCCGCGCTGGTAAGGGTATAATGTTCCTTGGGGATGCTCTCACCATTGGCAGGTATCTTGTCTAGTCTTTTTTTTTATCACTCCGCATTGCTTTTTCCATATTTTGGCTGAATATTTCTTATAACTCATTCTGTTTTGCTCGCTTTTGTCTCGTTAAAATTGTAGTGTTTTGGGAGCAATAATTCTATCAATTGGGTTTTATGCTGTGATATGGGGAAAAGCGAAAGAAGAAGATTCTAGTGAGGAACATGGAGTTGGTACAGGAAGATCCTCCTCATCCGGTTCCAAGACTCCTTTGTTGCAAAGCCAAAATGTAGATGTAAATATTTGCAAATGAAGGAAGCCAACAGCATTTCAGCACTGTCAACATCAACCTTGTTGCATGTCGAAGGCTCCCATCAATGTTATATCATTCAGTAAGCAACAATAGGTTCGCACTAATTTCATTTGATCCTATATTGTGCTATTCTTATGAATATCAATCAATTATCATCTTTGACTGTATTAGTTTGTTGGATAAACCTTTGTCATTTGTCCAACTAAATTTACATGGATTCTGGAGTACCAAACAAAAGGGTAGATACTTACTCCTATAGACAAATTTGGATGAGGAAAAGAACTACTGCAAATGATGAGATAAAACCATAATATACCAAAATGGCATAAACCTGTGATGTCCCTAAAAATTCAAACCAAACATGCATGTTATTATTTAGATCGAGATGACATGGAGATACAAGGGCATATATATGAGGCCATTGACGGCCATGTTTGTAGATAATGTATAAAATCCTCATTTATCTCTTATTTAGTTCTAGCCGAATGAACACATTAGTTAGCTTGTGCTTGAATTTTTCTGCTTCTAGAGTTCATTTTAATTTTGCTTGCTGTGCTGTTGGAGCAATAGAAGTATAGTCTCAGTTGGGTTTTATACTGTAGTATATGTAAAAGCAAAAGAAAAAGAAGAAGAGACAAGTGGGGAACATGAGTTTAGCAACATGAGAACCTATCTCATCTAGTTCCAAGAATCCTTTGTTGTAATAAAGCTATGAAGTTGAAGAAATGTGGTTGTTTCCATTATTGGAAAACAATTATTTTAATGTCACAACACAACAAAGTGAAACTAGTATCCAAGGCTTAAGGTCAAATTTGCAGAATAAAACACACCAAATTGGAAGGACAAACTTGAATTTCACCATAATAGTCATTACCTTAGAAAACAAAGCAACATAATTGTTGGATATGAGACATCATGATATTTGTTATGTTTGTTGCAATTGTAATAAGCTTGTGATGATCAGTTTTGTCCAGTCAATTGTGGGGACTGGGATTTAGCCAGTAATAAAGATTCAATTTAATATTTGTGCAATTTGTTTGGAGAAATAATTGTGGTTGGTCATGGAATTGATGATGTGGTATGGAAATAGCTAGTCCAAAGAAAGAGACTTGACGCCAACCCTTGTTCCATCTTGGATCAATCTAAACTGTTGGAGGCCCCATTTTTGTATAGCAAAAAGGAAGAGAAAAGGAAAGTTTTGTAATGTTGGTTTGAAACACTGATGGATATGAAAGTTCAATCAGATTAGCCGAGGAGGGAGAATCAGAAGAAAGTTTTGCAGGATCATTGAAATCCGGTATAGAATTCTATGTTCCCCTCGAAGTCATAAGCTGGTTGCAGACCATGAAATCGTATCATGATGATACATATAATTCTATGCCTTGTTCTTTTAATGATCCTTTAAAGAAATAAGCTACTGAGAACGCCTTGTTCTTGCAATGACCCTCTAAAGAAATAGGCTACATATAATGGTGCAAGTGAAATCCTACTAACAAGGTCCACCTTTTAGCGCGGTTCACTCGTGCAGTCTGCACTTGAAAGGGCCTGTCTATATATCAAGATTCAAGCCATTAGCTATTGCTGCTGTTTTGGGTGTTATGTTCCTTGGCGATGCTCTCAACCTTGGCAGGTATTCAGGTATTCAGTCTTCGTCTCTCCTCTCATTGTTGCTTTTCCCATGTTTTTGGATTCTATAGTTGGTAATGTTTGTGCTCAAATATTCAAGAAAACGAAGCCTGATTTGCGATCTTCCATTGTTGCTATCATATTGCAGTGCTGTAGGTGTAGTATGAATATTACTCGGGTTTTATGCTGTGCTATGGGGAAAAGCTAAAGTAGAAGAGATGGGTGAGGAACATGGCTTTGGTAGCATTAGATCCTCATCTAATTCTAAAACCGCTTTGTTGCAATGCCATAAAGTTGAACAAGGCTAGAGTTCTTGGAGCTTAAGATTTTTATATATCACAAGGCAATACAGATGATAGCAGACTCATCTGCAAGACTCAAGGTCATGTATTTCCATTGTTTTGTTGTGTGGCACAACCAAGGGATGTAATTGTAATTAGTACTGAAAATTTCAAGCCTTCACTGCACATATTGTAAAGAAGTTGTACCGAATTTGCAGAACAAATCCCATGCATATGTTATGAGGGAAAAACCAAATTGGGAGGACAGAATTCAATCTCACCGGAATATTAACTCCATTGTTTCTTGATTTTGAGATCTCAAGATCTCTGTGATAAACCTTATCTGTGATTTTGTTTATTGCAATTATAACAAGCTTCTGGTGCCCAGTTTTGCCTTCAGTTCAGTCTGTAGCAGGGACTGTGCTCTGTATCAGCATTTCCTCAAACAAGAAGGGGTCTGTGTTGGTAAGCCATTTCCAAGCCTCTGACTGCTGTTGCAGTGCTTGCGGGAGGTTAAAAATACTATCCGATTTCATCAAACTTTTGTTTGTTCCGACGAGCAGGTATAACTGATAATGTCCAACCCTAACTAACTTATCTATATTTCTAAAGTATATGTCACCTTTAAATTTTGCTTCCAAGCAGTAATGTTTACTTGGGAGGACATAAACAAAGATATTTTCAATGGAAGCTGAGTCAGTGGGAATCTTGTAGTAGGTGAGACTTTATGTTTTTGTGTAAATAATATTCTTGGGAATAAACGTGTAACCAGGATTAAATTATAATATTTTCAGTTTTGGTTGGAGCCATATGTAGCAATAATGTGTTGGGATTCATGATGTGATGTATAGGTAGGCCAAAGAAAGAGACTTGAACTCTGTGAGGGACTCAAAGACCCAACTTTTGTGAATGAGAAAATGAAAATGACTTCAAGCAAGTGGTCATAGATG
Source organism: Pelargonium nanum (assembly GCA_036897485.1). Taxonomy (NCBI): domain Eukaryota; kingdom Viridiplantae; phylum Streptophyta; class Magnoliopsida; order Geraniales; family Geraniaceae; genus Pelargonium; species Pelargonium nanum. Next base: position 10,357 of record JAYMTF010001055.1, on the reverse strand, counting down.
ATATTTCTTGGTGAAACCCCTCATGTTTGCAGGAAAATTCTAAAAATGCTATCCTGATTTCATCAGCATATCATTTATGCTTGTTAGAACTGTTATGTGTAACTTCCAACGACTTCTGTGCTGTTGGCTGAGTCAACAAGAATCTTACGACCGACAGTCTTGTTTTCTATACTCTAATTACTAATCAAGATTCAATATAATATTTCTGCAGTTTAATTGGAGCTCTTGTTGACATTCTCTTCTGCAAAGAACGTCGTGGCAGGCCAAATTTGAAAGTGACATATCGCCGGAATGAGTTAGCAAAATCAGCTAATGAGAAGTGCAAGTTTTGAAGGTACTCAAGGAATCAATTGAGCTATAAGTTGACTTCTTTAGTTTTTTTCTTTTCAGAAAGTCCACTGGAATAATATTAGTTGAGCTAAAAGTACAACCGTCTATGGAACTGTAATGGATAGATTTTTTTATATCATTTAATCTAGTGACTTTGAAATGCTCATAAAGCAATCATAAGCTGTCTCTACATAATATATAGACTCCGAAGCTACACCAACAAGGTCAAGAAGGAGAGAGATATGGAAATAAGGAGATACTGTTACAAGGATGTTTTGCCTTTCCTGGCTATGGTTTCTGTAGAAAGCACCAACGTTGGTGTCAAAACGCTATTCAAAGCAGCATCTTTGCAAGGGATGAGCTACTATGTGTTCATCCTCTACACGTATGCGTTTTCTAGCCTTGTTCTTCTTCCTCTGCCACTCATCTTTTACAGGTATGTTATGCATATCATCCTCTACTGGTTGTCTAGTTGCTACACCAATTACATGTATAAAATCTTCACTTGTTTTGCAGGAAAAAAGTGCTGCCTCCATTAAGCTTCTCTATCCTCTGCAAAATCTTTCTTCTTGGATTGCTTGGGTACACAAATGAACTGATTTTACTTTTTTCATCTGATAGAATTCAAGAAAATACTGATTAGATTATGAATTGAACACATGATTGTTAGTTATCTAATGATTGGTGGGTGAGCAGGTTATCAGCTCAAATGATCGGATTTAAAGGCATAGAGTACAGCTCGCCCACTCTTTCCTCGGCCATCAGCAACCTCTCAGCTCCTTTTACCTTCATACTCGCCGTTATCTTTAGGTTCCATCTCATTATTGAATGCAAAATTTCATGGCTAACCAATACCATCATCAAATTTTCATATATTTTCTCTTGTTGAATTCGAATATGATCTTATGAAGGATGGAAAAGCTAAATCCGAGAAGTTGGAGTACTCGCGCCAAAATTTTGGGCACCATAGTGTCAATATCAGGCGCATTGCTAGTGGTTCTATACAAGGGCCCAGCAATTTTATCCACTACATCTCCAAGTTCCTCCACATCATTTTATCAGCTTCTTGGTTTGGATCAGTCACAGAGAGATTGGGTCATTGGTGGTCTCTTAGTTGCTACCCAGTATCTTCTGTTTTCCTTCTGGTACATCTTTCAGGTATTTTTCTATGGATGGTAACCATCATACCAAACACAACCACCATTAAAGGTTTCTGATATAAATATATACACTTGAATTTCAGGCGCATGTTATGAGTATTTACCCAGCTGAGCTAATGATATCCTTCTTGTACACCTTCAGTGTAGCCATTATATCAGCACCAATATGCTTCATATTCGAAAGAAACTCGAGTTCTTATGGATTAAGATCTGATATAGCAACTGTCGCCATTGTATACACAGTAAGAAACTGCTACATAAAACAGGAAATGATTGGCATATGTATATCAGTGGTATAGTTGTGGAATAACTATAAACGTTTACGCTGTTTCAGGGATTTTTTGGGCCAGCATTCAGTACTATGGTTCAATCATGGAGTATACGCCTGAAAGGACCGGTCTATATGGCAACTTTCAAGCCGTTATCCATTGCTATTGCAGCTGTTTTGGGCATCATGTTCCTTGGAGACCCTATCACCATTGGCAGTGTCGTGGGAGCAATAATTATAACAGTTGGGTTTTATGCTGTGATTTGGGGAAAAGCCCAAGAAGAAGATGTGAGTGATGAGGAACATGGAATAAGATCCTCATCATCCAGTTCCAAGACCCCTTTATTGCAAAGCCATAAAGTTGAAGTATAGATGTTTGTATCTCCAAATGATCATAAAACATTTCAAAAGTCATGAAACTATGTACATCCATTGTTTTGTTTCCCCTGTAGATGCAAGCAAGGGGAATGTAAATGTAATTGCAACATGATTTGTTGGATCTGAGAGCTCATGATATATGTGATAAATTCCATCCCAGTTTTAATTTGTATAGACACGGGTACATGATACAGGACACGACACAAAGACATGTAACACATGACTTTATAAAATCATACTTGTCGTCCATGAATACACTGAGAGAAGACGAGAGTGTCCGTGCATCATTCGGTACAGCTTTAACTCTATCAGCATTTCCCCATGGTGTCAGCACAATAATGGGTGTGTGTTTGTAGTGCTTTTCATGGTAGTGGAAGTGGTCCCATTTTATTGTCCCTGTTTCATCATAGTTTATGGTTTTTATATGATAAGATTGAGGTTTTGTCTCCAAGCAATAATCTGCCGATGGAATAAAAAAGTGTGAATTATAGACGAAAATAAACCTAGCAAGCCTTTTTCCAATCTAGATAAGGAGTATATGTATGAAAGTGATATCTTCTATTTTTAAGTGACAATTATTACAATATACTCAACTTGTAATTCTTGATATTTTGCTTCCAAGCAATAATGCCTACTTGCAAAGTAGAACATACAATGATATTTTCAGTGGAGGTCTGAGCCAATGAGAATCTCATGATAGGTCAGACTTTTTGTTTTTTGTAAACAATATTCTTTGGAACAAACTAATAACAAAGATGAAATATTAAATTTGCAGTTTTGATTGGAGCCATAATAATAATATCTTGGGATTCATGATGTGACAAAAGAAAGAGGCTTGAATAGTGACAGGGTTTGCATCTTGGAATCATCTTGTAAAGCAGAAAATGACAGAAAAAAAAAAATAAGAAGAAAAGTTTTCAAAGCAAGGCTCATTTTCTATGGATTAAAAAGATTGGAAGAATGGGAAAGTGGTTTACATGACAAGAAAATCATAATACAAACAATTCTTGATTTTCATTCTTGAACAATAATTCTATTCCAAATGACACCTTGTAGTGAAAGTCTCTTTACAAGCCAATGGTCATGGTTATGATGTTTCTTGGTGAAACCCCTCTTTTTGGCAGGTAAATCCTTAAAAAACAATCTTGGTTTCATCAGATTTATGTTAGAATTCAGAAAAATATTTAACCTCCAATAAGAGGCTGAGTCAACAAGAATCTTATCAGTGACAATTCTAGTTTTTCTCCAGTTATAGTCTATAGATTCAATACAATATTTCAGCAGTTTGATTGGAGCACTTGCTATTATTCTTGAATTTTGTGCTACAATATTAGGGTAGGCCAAAGAAAACAACACATGGCTGGAAAGTCAGCTAATGTGGAAGAAAGTTTTGAAGCACAAAGCCATGAATATGATCAGTAGTAGCTCTGAATTGTTCCTCAATCAATTATCATAACCAACAAGAGAGATAGAGATGGCAATTAGTAGATACTACTGCTACAAGGATGTTTTGCCTTTCATAGCTATGGTTTCTGAAGAATGCATAAGTGTAGGCGTGAAAACGCTATTCAAAGCAGCAACTTTGAAAGGAATGAACTACTATGTATTTTTCTTCTACACATACGCGTTTTCTAGCCTCGTGCTCCTCCCGTTGCCACTCGTCTTCCACAGGTCTGTTATGCATATATATGATCTCACATCTTCGACTCGTCTAGTAATAGTAGCTACATGCATGCTATCAGTATTCACATGTTTTGATCCCCTTATAATTTGTAGGAAAACTGTGTTGCCTCCATTAAGTTTCTCTATCCTCTGCAGAATCTTCCTTCTTGGAATGCTTGGGTACACAAATGAATTGATTATTTTAGTTATCTTGATCATAGAATTCAAGAAACTGATAGAAGAAGAATATTAAGTCCTTAAAAGATTGTTGGGTGAGCAGGTTATCAGCTCAAATGATTGGATATAAAGGCATAGAATACAGCTCTCCCACACTTTCTTCATCCATGAGCACTCTCACAGCTGCTTTCACCTTCATACTCGCCGTCATATTCAGGTTCTGAATCCTTATTCAATGCAAAATTTCATGGCTAACCATTACCAATTTTTCAATTTACATTCTCTGATGGAATGTGATCACCTTATAAAGGATGGAGAAGCTAAGTCCGAGCAGCTGGAGAACTCGGGCCAAAGTTTTGGGCACTATAGTGTCAATATCCGGCGCATTGATAGTGGTTCTTTACAAGGGTCCAACAATTTTATCCACAACCTCTCATCAGCTACTAGGTTCAGCACAAACCAACTGGGTCATTGGTGGTGTGTTACTTGCTACCCAGTATCTTCTGCTTTCCTTCTGGTACATCTTTCAGGTATTTTCCTCTGAAACCAATAACCATTAAACCAAACACAATCACTATTTTAGGTTTCTGATATAAATATATGTACTTGAATCATGTCAGGCACATATTATGAAGATTTACCCAGCAGAGCTAGTGGTATCCTTCTTGTACACCTTAAGTGTAGTCATTATATCAGCACCAATATGCTTCATATCAGAAAGAAAATGGAGTTCTTGGAGATTACGATCTGATATAGCAACAGTCGCCATTGTATTCGGGGTAAGAAACTGTGACAGAAACATCAAATGTTAGGCATATGTGAATGTGATCATGTGATCAAAAGTCTAGTAGTGGAACCTTTTTTTTCCCTTCTGTTTCAGGGTATTTTCGGGCCGGCATTCAGTACTGCACTTCACTCGTGGGCTGTACGCGTGAAAGGGCCGGTCTACATAGCAATTTTCAAGCCATTGTCAATTGCTATTGCAGCTGTTATGGGTGTCATGTTCCTTGGAGATCCTCTCACCACTGGCTGGTACAGAAGCCTTAACTTTTTTCCTCACTTTCAGTATTGCTTTTTCTATATTCTGGCTCTTATCAGGTTAAACATTGCAGTGTTGTGGGAGCTATAATTATAACAGCTGGGTTTTATGCTGTGATTTGGGGAAAAGCCAGTGAAGAAGATACGAGCGAGGAACGTGGATTTGGTAGCATAAGATCCTCATCATCCAGCTCCAAGACTCCTTTGTTGCAAAGCCATAAAGTTGAAGAAATGTAACAGTTTATTTGCAAATGAATGGAAACCATTCGCGGCGTTGCATCATATCAAAGTTAAACTCATCTCCAAGCTGAAGGCTATGTGTTTCCATTGTCTTGCATTAATAGACAGAACAACATGATTTTTGCTGTTGCTGCTTGTTTCAGCATAATTTGTTGCAATTGTATGAAACTTGTGGTGACCACTTTGGCCTTAGTTCAGTCAATTGTGGGGACTGTGTTCTGTTTCAGCCTTTTCTCATGGTTTCTAGATGATGAATGGAGCAGTGTTAATGGGACTGAGAGCTCTTATGTAGTCATCTAAAAAAAATTGTCCTTGTTTCATTCTAATTTTTGTTTAGTACCATCTCTCAATTTCTACTAGAACATGTACATATTAGTACTAATTCTGATCTTGGTATTTGCAATTGCAGGAAAACAGTTCTTGTGCCTTGTTGGGCCAAAATTATTGGGCTTTCTTGTAAAGAATGTGGGCTTTGTTTGGTCTTATTTTGTTCACTTCAAGCCCAATATAACCTGTCCCATTTTAGTGTTGTATTGGTATATATGCAAGGAGTGTGTGTGTATGGAAACCAGGAAATGTATTAAGCCATTTTATGATATCAAATGAAGACTTGTCTTCTGTTTAAGCTCTCTCCCTAGTCTGCTCCAATCTCTCTTGCTCTCTCTCTCAATTGTAGCTCATCAATTCATTCTTGCCTTTTCTGTTTCTTACAAGCATTTCTTCAAACACCTTTAGTGCATTGGGTGCTTCATCACCTTGATTTGACTATGCTCCATATTTGAAAAAGCAAGAATGAATTGGTGAGCTAGGGAGAACATACAATGATATTTTCAGTGAAGGTTGAGTCAATGAGAGAATCTCATGATAGGTCAGAATTTTTGTTTTTTGTAAACAATATTCTTTGGAATAAACTAATAACAAAGATGAAGTATTAAATTTGCAGTTTTGGAGCCACAGTAACAGTGACAGGGTTTGCATCTTGGAAAGCATAAAATGACAGGGAAAAAAAGAAAAGAAAAAGAAATAAAAGTTTTGCATCTTGGAGTTGGAATCGTATGTAAACAATTGGAGAGCTCCACTGCCACATCTACAATCCTTCAGCTCCCAGAATCGACAACCCATCACAGCTCCACAACACCAAAAATCAAGAATCAAAACCCCAAATCAACCCACCAGACCAGCAACCAAAACTCACTCCAAAAACCCAAAAACTTGGAACCCTTCACTACAGAGCACAGACTCGACCTGTTTGTGTGTGAACTGTGAACCAGGTAAGTCAGCGTTTTTTGCTGGTTTATTTTGGTTGTCTTATCTTCTTTTTTGAAATGGGCTGTAAGATTTTAGGATTTGGGATGTGGGTATGGGCTAGTAGTGGGTAAATCATAAATGGGTATGTTTTTTTTGTGGGATATATATATATATATATATATATGTTATTGTTAGGATTGTTAGAATTGTGTGCTAAACATCTATGTGACTATGTTAGTGTTAACCATAAAAAAAAAAACTAACCAAAAATATTTTTTCTTGTATTAGGATTAGAAGTTTTGTTTGTAGCTAGCTTGTTGTGTTGTGGCTGTTCACCATCAAAAATATCAAAAAAGATTTTGTTTTTGTTGTGTTCATCAATGTAGAATGGTTGTTGTGCATCAGGCCACTCAGCTTAATTAAAAAAATATGTGAACCAATTGACTGTAATTGATAGATTTTCTGTTTTATTAATGTAGTGACTTTAATATGCTCCTTAATCAATCATAAGCTGCCAACTTTAGAAAAGGCACATCCACAAGAAAGAGAGATGGCAAGTAGATACTGCTACAAGGAAGTTTTGCCTTTCGTGGCTATGGTTTCTGTAGAATGCACCAATGTAGGTATACAAACACTATACAAAGCAGCATCTTTGCGAGGGATGAATTACTATGTATTCATCTTCTACACGTATGCGTTTTCTAGCCTTGTTCTCCTCCCGCTATCACTCGTCTTTAACAGGTATGTTATGCATCTCAATCTTCTACTTGTCTAGTTGCTACATCAACTTATATAGGATATTCACTAGTTTTGCTCTACCATATAATTTGTAGGAAAACAGTCCTGCCTCCATTAAGGTTTTCTATCCTCTGCAGAATCTTTCTTCTTGGAACGCTTGGGTATACACAATTGAATTGATCTTACCTTATTCGTCTGATGATAGTACACAATAGAGGAATATTAATTTAGTAATGATTATTGGGTGAGCAGGTTATCATCTCAAATGATCGGATTTAAAGGCGTAGAATACAGCTCTCCCACGCTTTCTTCAGCCATAAGCAACCTCTCAGCTCCATTTACCTTCATACTCGCCGTCATCTTCAGGTTCTATCTCCTTCTTCAATGCAAGATTTCATGGCTAACCATCATGATCAGGAATTATTTAATCTACTTTCTCTGGTTCTTTCTGGCCTTATAAAGGATGGAAAAGCTAACTCTTAGAAGCTGGAGAACTCATGCCAAAGTAGTGGGCACCGTAGTGTCAATATCAGGCGCATTGATAGTGGTTCTATACAAGGGCCCAACAATTTTATCCACATTGTTTCATCAGCGTCTTGGTTCGGCACAGTCACAGATCAATTGGGTCATTGGTGGTCTCTTACTTGCTACCCAGTATCTTCTGGTTTCTTTGTGGATCATCTTTCAGGTATTTGTCTTAATTTGAAAAGCTAACCATGTAACCAAACAGAACTGCCAAAGGTTTCTGAAATATATACTTGAATTACAGACACATATTATGAAGATGTACCCGGCAGAGCTGATGGTAACTTTTTTGTACACCTTGTGTGTAGTCATTATATCAGCACCAATATGCTTCATAGCAGAAAGAAACCCGAGTTCTTGGAGATTAAGATCTGATATAGCAACAGTCGCCATTGTGTACGCAGTAAGAAACTAAACTGTAACAGAAACATCAAATGATAGGCATATGTGATATCAAAAGTCTAGTAGTGGAACTTTACATATTTTCTGTTTCAGGGATTGTTTGGGCCGGCGTTCAGTACTGCACTTCATTCATGGGGTTTACGTGTGAAAGGGCCGGTCTACATAGCAATTTTTAAGCCATTGTCAATTGCTATTGCAGCTGCTATGGGTGTCATGTTCCTTGGAGATCCTCTAACCATTGGCTGGTATATTATATATGAGAAGCCTTAACTTTTTTCCTCACTCTCAATATTCCTTTTTCTATATTCTGGCTGATTTTTTTACATTCAAAACTCATCCTCCTTTTTTTCTTGGTTAAACATTGCAGTGCTGTGGGAGCCATAATTATAACAGTTGGGTTTTACGCTGTGATATGGGGAAAAGCCAAAGAAGAGATGAGTGAGGAATATGGATTTGGTAGCATAATAAGATCCTCATCATCCACATATTCTAGTTCCAAGGCCCCTTTGTTGCAAAGCCAAAATAAAGTTGAAGAAATATAGAAGTTTATTTGCAAATGAATGGAAACCAATCACACTGTTATAAAATATCAAAGTGAAACTCATCTCCAAGGCTGAAGGCTATGTACTTCCCTTGTTTTGTTCTCTGAAATTCAATATATCAGTACCAAATTTGGGGGGAAAATTCAATCTTGCCGGAACACAGTTTACATTAATAGACAAAGCAACATGATTTGCTCCTTCCAGCCTTAAATCCTTTTTGTTTGTTGGATCTGAGACACCATCATATTTTTGATGACCCAGCTTTTATTTGTTACAACTATAACAAGCTTGAGGTTCCCAGTTTTGCCTTCAGTTCATTCAATTGCAGATGCTGCACTGTGTATCAGCATTTCCCCATGCTGTCTGCACAATAATGGGTCTGTACTTGTAGTGCCTTCCAACACTCTAGTACTTCTGTTCAGTGGTAATGGGAGTGACACCCCTAATGTTGTCATGTGAAATATACTATCCTTGTTTCATCATAGTTTATGTTTTTACTTTTCTTTCAGTAATGAGGTTGAGGTTGTCTCCAATCAGTAATGCTACTTGCTAGGGAGGACCTACAAACAAATATTACAGTGAAGAGTGAGTCACCAGTAATCAAGATTCAGATTAATATTTGTAGAGTTTTTTATTTTACCTTTTGTTATTGGTCTTGGGTTTCATGATGAGGCATGTAGAGGTAGGCCAAATAAAGAGATTTGACATAGACCCTTGTTTGCATCTTGGATCCATCTAGTATTGAAGACCCTGCTTCTCTAAAGTACTAGCTAGTTGAGACACCTCATGTTGTCAGGTAAAAAAATACTCTCTTATTTCATCAAATATATGCTGTTATTATTGTCTGTTAGATGAATATATATATCCCAAGTAAAGGTTTTGCTTCCAACCAATAATGCCTACTTGCTATGGAGGACTTACAAACAGACATATTTTAAATGGAGACTGAGTCATGAGAATCTCATAGTAGGTCATTGTTTATGTATTTATTCTTGGGAATAAACCAGTAAACAAGATTAAATATTACTCCATATTTCATAATTTGAAATGGAGGTAGTCCAAAGAAAGAGACTTGAACACTGGCAGGGTTTGCTTCTTGTTAGAGCCTATTTCTAATAAATTGCATCATAGCTTTTATTTGTTGCAACTATAACTAGCTTGTGGTGCCCAGTTTTGCCTTCAGTTCAGTCAATTGTGAGAACCACATATGTTGTCATGTGAAAATATTGTCCTTATTTCATCCTAATTGTTTTTTTTATTATATGCTTATGTTGAGGTTTTGTCTCTAGGCAATAATGCTTCTTGTTATTATAATGGAGGCTGAGTCACCAGTAATAAAACAATCAATTTAGTATTTAGGAAGTCTTGGTTGAGCATGTGTGTGATTCTTATTTTATGATTGCGTACTCTTGGAACCACCAAAACTATTGAGAACCCAATTTTGTTAACCAGAAAGAAAGTTATTGTCCATCGTCCTTAGCTCCATTTACATTTGAAGCGAGAGATGGTAAGGAGATACTGCTACAATGATGTTGTGCCATTCGTAGCCATGGTTGCAGTAGAATGCACAAATGTAGGCTCAAACACCTTATTCAAAGCGGCAGCTTCAAAAGGGATGAGCAAATATGTATTCGTCTTCTATTTATAGG
>JAYMTF010001054.1:0-26817 GCA_036897485.1 Pelargonium nanum | reverse complement strand
GCAGCCGCCAAAAGCCGCCGCCTAGGGCTTTTCTCTCAAGGAGAGCCGCCTAGGGTTTGGGGGTGCCTCTCATGAGAAGAATTGTTAACAAGCCTAAGCACAACCACTTGTGAGTTTAATTGTAAGAAAATAACCTCTAATTTAACATTTGAAAGTTCAACCAATTCTTTGACTTTTGACTCTAATTTCAAATCTTTGCACATTTCTCGAACTATTCTTTCAATTCATGAAATACCGTTAAATCTTCTGAAATAGCTAGATTTTCATAACCATGTAGAAAACGAATGTGTAGTCAATTGGCATCTGGTTCCAGATCCAAATATTAAAATGCATCTCAAAAAAGCAATATCAACTTATCTGTATGTAGTACAAGCTAGGTCCATACAGAACCAACAGACCATTCTAAGAAAACCAAACCCATTAACCCATCAGATTGCTCAACAATGAAATATGGCCAAGAAAAGTAAAAAAAGCATGAAACCCAAGTTCTCAAATTCACAACAGAAATGAGGAGGGCCGAGCAATGACACAATATTCAACATGTCATCTCCAAAAACATATCTGTCGAACATGCTAAACTACTTTCCTAGTAGACGGCGACCACGTTGATTAGCACCTTTAACTCGGTAATTTAGCTCATCCACATCCTCGTAGAGATGATCCAGAGCTTTGTTTTGCCTGCAATGATCAAAGAGTAATATTAACTTTTAATACTGAAATGCTTCTGAACTGATACAAATATAAGTGTCATCCTTTCTATTTTGACAAAAATTAAGTTGGTGTGGTATAAATCCTATTCTATCCCTATGCACGTGTTGCAACATACTTAAGGGATACTAACTTATTGTAGAGACATTATTGACAATTCATGCCTAACTAACTTCCTAAAAAGAAACAAGACACTTATTTTGGGACAAAAAATGCAAATGAACGTATTTTGGGACGGAGGGAGTATAGAATGTCACAATATTATATCAAATAATGTTAATTCAATGGACCTCCCATTTGCAAACAATGTCAGGAATCTTAACCAAGTCAACAATAGATTTTACCTTCCAATTTCTGAGCCCATGTCAACAGCCATATCCTTCAGCTCTCCCAATAGATTACTTAAATCTGATAGTGCATCATCTTGCTTTGCCTTTTCTACCTGTTTTGTAATTATGACAGGTTAATGGCTATTTAAACTCATTTCCCATGTGTACTAGTTCATAATTGATGTAAGAACACAAACCTCCACTTTCTGCAGTGCATTTGTGGGCTCAGAGGGTGCGGTTGCTGTTGGTGTGCTTGACCGTCCTTTATGCGCAGGAGTCAGCCCTAATCTCTCCCTCTGCTCCAACTGGCCAACTCTTTTAGCAGATGTATCGTCTGCATAGGCAACCAAGTCAGATAAGAAATAAGGAAGAAATAAGACATGAACAAAATAAGCTAGGAAAGGTAACCTCTTGTCACAACAGGCCCTGATATTGGGCGAGTCTTCTTTGGCTTCCACGTCTTAGAAAACATGCTCCCAAGACTTCCCAGTAGCTTCTCACCCTGTAATTAATGTCAAAGAATCAGAGGCATTTTTCAAATGACAGGACACTTACTGTACAAGTAAAAAACACATAACAAGGTAATGACCAAAATGTGCAGACTAACCTGACAACAACTTCAATAAATTATGAGCATAGAAAAAAAGAAAATAAGGGCACGATGCATCTTTTATCATCACAATGAAGCAGTAATAGCAAGTGAATGAGGGTGAAAATGATACATAGCAAGAAACAGTTACATGTTAAACCAATAACAGTAATGAAGAGACAGTGGAGATACGGTAAAGCAGATCTAACTGTTCAAGGCCACAGCAACGATACGAAAAACATGCAGCACCAGTTTTTTCCATAAGAAGTCATCAGGTGACCACTTTAGTATACATTAGCTTCACGAAATACGATTATTACAGGTATGGATATGCTTAGCAAATGCATGGTACAGTGATTGGAAACTGCATTGTACTTTATCTATGGAATCTTAATACTGTGAGATCAGATCATCAACAAACAAATGCAAGTAAATAGTGTTTTGACACTTCCATGTGCAATTAGTATAACGAACAAGAACCATACCCGACTAAGATCATAATCAATGTCGGCAGCGACCGTGTGGGTTCTGGTAATTTGCTCACCCTGATGATGCAAGGTGACCAGAGTTTTTGTAGCATCCTCTCGTATGTCCTCTGCAATCTTGAGGCAGTTGTAGACAGACTTCGTATTCTCCTCAGCCTTGTACACAGCATAGTTCTCCAACTCTTGCACAGATTGGCTCTGAATTCCCCCAGAGTCACGGAAATCATTCTTGTACCTGTTTCTCGCTGACGAAGCGAGTGAATACGAAGAGCTCCCTACTTCCTTGTGATCATCAAAGGGGTTGGTACCAAAATTGGGCATATTCAGCACCGGTTCAGAAGAAGACCTTGTGGGGTTAACTTTAGTCTTGGCATCGGATTCATCATCAGAATCAAAAGGGTTGGTGCCACCAGAATATCCAGGTTGGACTGAATTGTGCTTGACAAGCTTCAAGGAGGATTTTTTCAAACCAAACATTTTATTTTGACGGGTTCAATGAAAATCTTGTAAGGTTCCTACACAAAAAATACATACAGTATGATTCAACAGAGAGCTAAGATAAAATCCCAAAACTAAATGGAAACCGAAAGATTAAAGTGTCAAAATCGGCAACTACAGTAGATCCAAATTCCTATTTCTACTTTTCATCATTAACATGAAAATGGAAAACACATTAACATTAGCTTGTTAATACAACTATTTTGACTTGGTTGACTGGAAATCTTTCGACCTAAACAATATGAAACAACAAATCAGTAGCGACAAACTCGACTGTTCTCGCCTCATCCATTTTCTTAGCAACCAATCAGTGCGCAAAAGGAAGGAAACACAGAAAAATCCACATCCAATTAAAAAATCGAGCATTGTATAGCAGAGATTCACCGTACGATTATAAGAAGAAGAAGAGAAATGTGCAAAATTGAAGGAACACAGAGGGCGATACACGAGGGAAATCGAAATTGAAAAAGGAGAAGTATGTGTATTAATTACCTGAGAAAAGATTGGAGAAGAGAGTCAGTCACAGAGGCAAAAGCAGTTTTAAGATGTTGAGAGAGAGAGAGAGCTCGGCTTCGGAGTTATGAAGATGTCAAGAAAAGTGTAAACTATGAAGAAAGGAAAATGGTTAGAGAATGCATCAACCTGTAAACAAAGTCAAAAGAAGAAGGCGATCCAGAAACTTGCTCCACTGTGGAATTGGTCTTCCACTCCTCTAAAATTTCCAATTTTGAAACAATCAATTTGCAAATAAAAGTAATATTTTTTTTTTGAGAAAAAAAGACACTCAGTTATGATTTATTGGCCGAGACTCTCAGCCAATAAATCATGACCAATTAGGTGATGTCACGTCAGCAATTTACACTCATATCCGTCTCGATGATTTTTTGAACGCGGAGCGCCCGCCCGGATCCATTTTCTTTGTCTTCTGGCTGAGAGTATCGGCCAATTAATATTGGCTGAAATTCATGATACTCTATTTTTTATAAAAAAAAATGCATATTAATACTACATATTATATAATCGAGTATCATGAATCTGAGCTAAAAGACAAACAAAACGGATCCCAACAGGGTGCTCCACGTCCAAAATTATATTGGAGCGGGTATAAATGTTAATTGCTGATGTGACATCACCTAATTGGCCGTAAAAGAGACCACGCTATGCACGGTAATTTAAAAACAATGGTCAAATACAATAGAATATATTTTTTAATTATATTGTTATGCTGCGTAACAATTTTATTTTTCTTACAAGTATGGAATATTAAAAGGTCGAGAATTTGTATGTTAATTAGTTTGTGGGTGATGTGGCGGATATAAGGTGATGTGACAATTTGTATGTTAATTAAAATAATTAATTAATTATTGGTTATTTAAATGTTATGATTTTCTTAGCATTCCCAGCTTATTAATTAGAAAGTCTTACTTTTAAAACTCTTAACGATAAATTTGTTTTAATAATAAATGATTATTTATTTTCTTGTTACTGTTTTTATACTAATATTAACAGAAAACTAAATTGATAACAACCATCATTTCTTTTCTTGAATAAAAACTTTAAATTTTTGTTTACAAATGAACTGTTTATTCGGATTCTCAACACATAAATATGTAAATATGAAGGTCATCGTACTTAAAAATTTAGAAAAAAAAATCAAAAAAGATAACGTCTGGTCTCCCACTCAATCTTTTTCAGGAAATATATCCAAAAAAAATAATCTATTGCACAAGCCAAAGCATTTTGGTTCAAATATTAATACAAATCAAGTCATAAGTTTGTTAGAACAACAACAACCTCCGGAGGCTTCATTCTCTGGCAATATTGTTGGACCAACAACAACGTGCAACAAAACGGTTGATGCGTTTTGAATTTCTTTTAAGGTCTTAAGTTCAAGCCTTTACAGGTCTGCTGTCGAATCACTTATAAAAAAACAAACCTACAACAAAGATTTGCTGACTATTATTATTTTTAGTGAAAAGTTGAAAACAAAACCATACTATGTGTTTAATTAACCCGACCCGACCCGGATGAGAAGGCAACAATTCAAATATTGAATTGAATCTAATTACGAACCTAAATATCATCGGCAGGCAAAGCAAAGTCTCATCTCCAGACAGAGCCTGATTCAGGTAAAACCCTTAAATTTGCCTTTGCAATCGTAATTGTTCCAATTTCTGCTATCTTCTCCGAATTTCAAAATTGTTTTCAGAGGATGTATATATACGTATTGTACAATTACAACCCATTTCATTTCTATTTCAATTTTGTGTATATGTTAAAAATACAGGTCCTTGCTTCTTTTCCATATTTTCTTGCTTCAAACAAATGTCGAATAATTTCACAAGTGACCGTGACTATGAAGAACTGTTAGAAATCGGCACAAGATGTAGAGAGGTATAAAATTCACCCCCTTTTCACTCTCATTTCAATTTTCTTGTATATTTGTTTCTGTAATTAATGTGATTTTAAGCCTCGAGAACTAAATTAAGCCTTACAAACTGAGATTTGTACATATATATATATATATAGAGAGAGAGAAAACTCTCGGCCAATAAATTATAGCCAATTAGGTGATGCCACATCAACAATTTAAACCCATACCTGCCCTAATGAATTTTTGGGAGCGGAGCGCCCCGCCCGGATCCATTTTGTTTGTCTTTTGGCTGAGATTCCTAATACTCATATATATATATATATATTGTGAAACCCACATTTTGAAACTCAGAAAGGAAGAGTTACTGAAACTCAGTTACTTGTTTTTGGTATCCTCCAAAAGGTTTCCTACTCATTTCTTTGTATCGCACTATCATGGTAGATTTGTTCATATTTTTCTAATGAATTTCCTTTACACGTGCAGCTCAGGAAAGAAAAAGAGTTGTTAAGAGAATCACAACCCCAAAGCTTTGATTTGATCAGGGTAGGTGATATTTTTTCCTGCAATTACAAGCATTATGATAGGCGAACCTTTATTTCTTCCATTTGTTTACTTATACATCCAATTTCTGTGACACACATCTGAGATCATGATGTTCCAGGATTGAAAGTTATTGATGCCCATTTCTGTTAATTGTAGCGAATTGTATTAAGTTCCAAATGCCTCATCAACTTTAACTTTTCATTGTAATATCCCTGGTGAAGTTTCTAGCCTAATTGTTTGACTGAACTCCCAACTTGAATAGATGTCTGAGTCGCAGTTTGTTTTTTCTTAGCTATCCAGAGTCTTCAAACCATATTTTTCACAAGAAAATGAAGATAATTCTTTCATCTGGTTGCCTTATTTCAATGGAGATTTGCACCTTTAACTGCCAAAGACAAGAAAAGAAATAATTAAACTGATACACAAAAGCTTCCCCCTGACTCCTCCCCCCTTCTCCTTCTAAACAGTTGTTATGTTATGGAAATTATAGTTGAACTTAAACCACCTTGTGTTAAATCCTTCGCTCCAACGAGGTATCTAATGTAAGATTTCATTTTTATGCAGAGACTTGAAGTACATGTGAGTTCCTTATCGGAAGCTCGTACAGATGATAAAAAGCACATCCAGAAGTTGGAAAGAGAGCTCATGAACTGCTCTCAAGAGATAGGTATTTGCTATTATGTGTGCGTACTTATTTGCTTGGGTCAGTAATGTATTTTTTCTATAGGAATTATTGTATGTGGAGGATATCCAAAAAATTGAAGTTCACTTCTACATATATGGTGGATCAATTATTAGGTACATTATAATTAATATCTTGAGAGCGAGTCTTGGCACAACAGTAAGGTCGTGCCTTGTGATCTTTAGATCATGGGTTCAAGTTAGGGAAATAGCCTTCTTGCAAAAGCAGGGGTAAAGATGCATACATAAATGCCCCTCTCTAGACACCACCATGCTGGGAGCCTCGTGCACTAGATCACCTTTTCTTTAGAAAAAAATCAAAATTAATTGATTTCTTATCCACCACCTTTGTTGCCATTATGTAGAAACTGTTTTTGTAGGGCTAATAAGTTATTAAAACCTTGAGTTGTCATGACAATGCTTTTCAATGCTATACATCCTGTCCTTTTTTTTTCTTGGAGCCAAAAAATTATTTTACTTGTATTGAGTGCTCATATGTTTGGCCTTATTATATGATTTTTGAATGGTAACTTAGGAAAATAATTCTTGAGTACAAAGTACAAACGATAGCTTTGCATAATTGTACCGTGTGTTTGTACGAATAGTTTCTGATTATTTTATCACATTTAGTACTTGGAATATGCTCTCTTGACAAGAAAAACATGGCTTTTATAACACTTATTCAAAGATATAAATGTATAGAGCACTCAAGTACAAATTGTTCCTGCCTTGTTCTTTTAGTATGGAGTTTTATTCTTGAAGTAAGGGCATATAACTATAAGTCTTGTTTTCTATGCTCCATTTGTCGCAATTATTGCAGAGGATTGGATAAACATTTCATTAATCAGCACTCCAATGATACTTTTTGCTTCCTCTTCCATTACATAGAAATTTGCTGAGTAGGGTGTTACCATTTCATCTGAAAACTAATAGACGATTCTCATGGCTATCTTACGAGCTATTGTTAGTTTGTGACCCTTGGTTGAGTGTAATAGATAGATATATGCCTTCTGATGACCGGCAATACCACCGTCATTAGTTACTGAGTTTTTTTGGCTTTTTAGTTGGCTTAACTCAATAACAATGTTCATCACAGATTACCTTCAAGATCAACTAAATGCAAGGAACATAGAGGTGCATGACCTCGATGAGCATGTGCATAACCTTGAGTTTAAATTGGTGGACATGGAAATTTTACAGGAAACAGCCAGCAATTTAAGGGAGGAGCTGAAAAGATCTGAAACAGAAAGGTTACTATTGATGCAGGAACTTGAAAACAAAGAAGTGGAGTTGCAAAACTCCACTTTGTGCATACAGAAACTAGAGGAGTCCATATCATCTGGAGCGTTGGAGTCCCAGTGTGAAATAGAGAGCATGAAACTTGATATAAGGGCCTTGGAGCAGAGTTGCTTTGAAGCCAAGAAAACCCAGGAAGAAGCCATGCAAGAAAAAGTTAGGATGACTGGGTTGCTTGAAGAGCTTGAAAATAGATTTCAGGAAGCTCAGAAAAATATGAATCGTTTAGAGATGGAAAACAAAGAACTAAGGTTGAAGCTTGATAACTCCGAGACAAAGGTTAGAGTATTTTGTAAAAAGGTAGAAGAGTGGCTGGAAAATAAGGACACATCACAGGTTGATATTCGGACTTCCCTCAGTAAACTAGAGAGCAACTGTTCTACCTCGAGTGAAGTTTGGTATGGTATGATTTATTATGTTGGACTCTAATTAACTTGTACCCTGTCTAGGAAGTTGCTTGTGTTTATTTTCTTTGTTTTCACAACAGTCTTCTTCCAGTGAAGTAGAGACTAGAGAGGATACATTCTCATTCAAATGTTATCCTCTCTTGTTTGTTCTGTCGACTAACATTTCCAATATCCCCAATATTAATACCTTACTTTCTAGGCTTTTAGTCTTTCACTGCCGCCAAGGTTTATTTATTGATATCCATAATAATGTTTTTGAAGCACTTGTAGAGAAATTGTGGGTCCGCTTGTTTCTGAACTTGCAATGGTATTGGCATCAGATGCAGATATAAATGAGAAGACAGAGTATATAGGACATCAAATGCATGAATATGAATTGCTTCTAAAGCAGCTTAAGGTATGCATGAAATTCTTTTTGCTCGTGTTTAAGAAATCAATATGTACCCCAATGATTGTCTTTTTCAATCTGAGTTTGAGTTTCTATAATCTCCATTATTGTTTGGATCAAGTATTGTATTCATAGCATGTTATGTAGACTGGAAAGGGCCTATTGGATTAGTTTTGCATATGAAATATCAAATTTTGAACATAAGCTGATATATGTCTTGGTGCATCTACTTGTAGACATTTTCCTATTCAACTTAATATAATATCTATAAATAGTCCAAAACTAGGTTCTTTGGTCCGCTAGGTTTTGGTCCTTGTTGACTTAAAAAGTTTGCTGCTTGCTTTGGAGTTGAATATGCAAGTGTTTGACAGGAAGAATTGAGAGAAGAGAAATTGAAGGCCAAGGAAGAGTCTGAAGACCTAGCTCAAGAGATGGCTGAGCTAAGGTACCACATGACAACTTTGCTTGAAGAAGAGCGCAAACGCCGAACTTACATTGAACAAGTTTCTCTGCATAGAATTGCTGAGTTAGAGGAACAGGTATATTTTTCAGATTTTCATTTTTCCAAGTAGGAGTGTTATTAATGTTTCTGTTACTTTTTTCTTTGTTTTACAATTTGAATTTTATTCATATCCAGATTCAGAAAGAAAAGACCAACTCCTACTCTACTGTTAGGCATCTTCAAGAGGCGTAATTATTGTGTGCATGAAGAACCAGGGATTCAATTGATTGAAAAAAAAAAAAAATTATTTGAGGTTTGTCATATGTACCATAATTTATTTACATTTTCTGATTATGAGAAACTAATAGATCTGCATCCTCTAGTATGGGTATCCATGAAAATTCATCCTAGGATCTTTCGTTCATTATTTATATTTAGAAATTAGAATACCATGCTTCAAAAGAAGAAGAAGAAATTAGAATACCATTGTTCTTGATTGTTGATTCTTGTGATTTGTTTTTCTTCTTTCCATAGTCTTGACACAAAATGTTGTTTCTTTGTGACCTAAGGTTGTGTACTTGTATGACCCTCTCTAGTGAGGAGCTTTGAGCACAATGCCACCCTTTTAGGTATGTGTTTGTGTGCAATACCACATGGAGGTTTTGCGTAATTACACCTGTTCTTAATTATTGTATTGATCTTGTTTACATAACGTATTGTAACGTATTGTATTCTAAATTTTATAAAAACGACGTGTTTCGTATACGTATCGTATCGTACTACGAATTATGTATTCGTGTTAGTGCAAGATAGGTGGCTAACTGTGTAGGCGAGGAGTTTGCGTGGCTCTCATGCGAGGCATTTATGTATCACGCCTCGAGGAGGAGGGAGGGTACAAGTGCTGTCCGGAGACGCAACGAGTTGAGGCAAACTCCCACATTTTTTGACAGAGATTGGGTATATCGATTTTCCGTATCTAATCGTGACAACCTTAGAGATATATGATAACATATCCGAGTGAATCAAGAGTTGCACCTGATCGAGATTGTGACCTGTTTCAAAGTTCGGATGTACAAACAGCAGCTCTCCAAAGATCTTCGAAATACTTGCCAAGGTGTTATGGCACCAAGTCTGCAGAGGTAACCCGCGAAATGCAATCCAACAAAATCTGCCACCACGACTCATAAAATTTGACCAATCTCGGAAGCAAATGAACTATTGAGATAGCCAAGACCACTTCAAACTTTCCATTGCAAGATTCGTTTCTTCATCTGCAAAAGAGAAAATGAAAACTCGAGGAGTTTTAGTGACTGAAGCACCAAACACGTTTGTCCTAAAATTTAAAGATCGCGACTAACATTACATATTAATTATTCAAATCGATTAGTAAACTTGAGTAATGTTGAGTAACTATATAACATTACTTTGATTAATATGATCTAATATTTCTCTCCAAATATTTATATCCCTATATCAATCGCGGAAATTAATTTTAAGAGGAATTGGACCACAATTGTATGAAAAAATAAATAAAAATTGAATCAATAGTTCTTGCAAATTTTGGTGCAATTAAAGCGCCACATGATATCCGTTTGTCCTAAAAATTACGAGCAAAAGAAAAAAAAAATTTGTGACACTTGTTATTATTTGATTGGTCAAATTGTCAACTCTTTTGTAAATATACCATCTTCCTCGTTAAATTTACCCTCATTCTCTAACTTTAACTCTTCAGTAACAAATGGGTATACAAGAACATTACACAAAAACAAATTGCTATAAATCATTAAACTGAAGACAAATTCAAATTTCACTCCACACCTCTAATCATATTATCAATATTTTCGTTATAAATGTCCAACCAACCAAATCTGGTTTTAGATTTGAAATTTATTGCATTTTTGTTGTAATATCATGCCTATACTCAAACCGATAAACCGAACTAAACCAAACCGTCCAATAATGATGTGGTTTGGTTCAATCATACATAAAAAAAAAAAACTAATTGGCGGTTACGTTTTTAAGCAAACCGCCATGACGGTTTGGTTTATATATTAAAAAAAAAAGTACGACCGAACCAACCGTTGTACATCCCTAGTATTATATATCAGAATGTAACTGTTATGAATATTTAATAATGAATGTCCACTAGTACAAGTAATCACTTATACGTTACTCGTAGAACAAGTATTACTATAATGTTATTATCTAATATTAGGGTTTCCTATTGTATTGTATTTCCTATACCCCATACAAAGGGACAACTATTGTACCAAAACGATGAAGGAATAAGATCTACTTTCTCTCCAATTCTCTGTCTTCTATATCGTTGTTTTTCATAACAGTAACAATATAAGCACTCTTAGCTAGGGTTTCCAGTTTTGCATGGAGAATGTAACAATATAATAAGCAGTCTTAGCTAGGGTTTCAGGCCATCTAGCTGCATGCAACTATGGCCATTCAAATGAGCAAGAAGCGGAAGGTAGGTTGGTTGGGGTTGTGATCATGATTATGATTATGATTAGGGTTTCAAATTCAAATTCAAATTCAAATCTGAATCTATTTTTAGTTTTTGTTCAACAGTTTGTGGCTGACGGAGTATTCTTCGCGGAGCTAAACGAGCTGCTCACCAGGGAGCTAGCTGAGGATGGCTACACAGGTGTTCGAGTCGATGCTAGACCTATGCAAACTCAGATCATAATTAGAGCCACTAGCCACCTAAATGTCATCGGTAATTAAATTGCTAATTATTATTTATTTATTTTGCTTGTGTATTTTTGCATTGCCTAATGCTTAATTTGAGTCTAGCTAGCTATATAAAACAGTTTGTATAATGATCCACATAATCGAAAACGCATAAATTGTATTCGTAGCAATTCAGTAGCAAGATTGTCACAATGTGCGACATGCTTGTGACAAAATTGCGACATAATACTTGAACATTGGAATTTGATTGTTGCGGGCAAGATTGTGACGACTAAAACGTGGGACAAAATTATTGGCCACAAGTCTAATTTGTAGCAATTGTGTAGCAAACAATTGTCACAATCACGCAGGAATCTTGTTGCAGAAGGTTTTTGTCATGATCGAAAATAATTATAGTTGTTTCAATTATGATGTGATTTTCACTATCAAAATCCAAATATTACTTAAGCTCCAGCGGTTAAATCCACTGTTTACTTCTTTTTTTCTTGTTTATTGTAGTTGAAAACACAATGTAAGTATTAAGCTCAAACTTGTGATTGCCAATTGGGGTATAGGATGAACATACAGCTTGTTAGTAGGTGCGAGGGGAGGAAGGATCAGAGAGTTGACTTGTATGGTTCAGAAGCGATTCAAGTTTCGCGAGAACAGTCTGGAGATTTTTGTTGAGAAGCAACGCAAACAGGGTTTGTATGCCATTGCGATGGCAGAGTCCCTGCGTTACAAGCTCCTTGATGGACTTGCTGTCCGGAGGTATGTACTCGAACGTTGCCATTGTTTTCCTCATCTACATGTATACTACTTGACGTATGGCGAATATTTGTAGGAATAACACGTATCGAGTCTTTGATGATGCCTAGCTAGTTCCTCGAGGTTACATGATCAGTAGCGTGTTTTAATATAATGTTCACTTTCATCAAGAAGTCATACGTATATGTTTGACACATAACCCCTATGAACGTATATAGGGGTTATCTGTCATTACTGAAAGTTATAGGGATATATCTGTTTTAAGTGGAAAGCACATAGGGGTTATATGTAATTAACCCTCATATATATTCTGCCAATTGAGAATTCTCAATGTTTGTGTGATACTAATAGGAGTTATAGTCAGGCTTCTTGCTATATATGATGCCACAGTTTGGAATAGTTTGCCATATTTTAGTTGCATTCAAACAAGTATCACAGATATTTCTTTTGGGATATCTCCTTTATGTGTAACTTACCTCGTGCGCGGGCGTCTTGTATTGCTGTTGTTATGAATACTTACTTATTTTTTAACAACATTGTTCAAGTTAATGAATTATATATTATTCTCACATTGTATTTTTTTTATAACCGGCCGAGCTATATTAATAAAAAATGCCCAAGATTTACAAAAAACATCAATCCCTAACTGAGCTAAGTCATGAGCCTCAGACACAACCAGTCTGCTTGCCCAGTTACAGAAAACAAAAGAAAACCTAGCTACAAGGGTCTTGACATCTTCTTCCAAGCTTCTTCTCTCCTAAAACGCTGCTGATTGAAATCCCTCACATTGTATTGAGTTCATATAAAACTATCCACGGATAGTGTACTTATTGTCATAATCTTATTTTCACAGCATTATATCCTTCTTGTTATTTGCTTGAATTAGGATGGTTGTTTAAATTGAATATCTCTTGAATGTATAGTGCTTGCGATTGTGTCATGAAGTTTATCATGGAGAGTGGGGCATTGGGATGTGAGGTATGTCTATTGTTGTCCCCTCTAGTCTTTTCGTACTTTATATTTGTTCTCGGAAGTATTGATTTTAATTTGTTAACGTAGGTTATTGTTAGTGGAAAGCTCCGGGCTCAGCGTGCCAAATCGATGAAGTTCAAGGATGGTCGCATGATATCCGCTGGTCAAGCCGCGGGGGCATACGTTGACTCAGCCGTGCGGCATGTTCTAATTCGAAAGGTACTCTTATTTCTTCCATTTATAATTTGTTGCATGACTTGGTACGTACTCAAGATTTACTAAATTAGTTTATATTACGTTCCGACAGGGTGTACTTGGTATCAAGGTCAAGATCATGCGTGATTGGGATCCTAGGGGATGGCATGGGCCCATGACACCATTGGATGATATGGTTCTTATCTGGCGTCCTGACGTTTTCCGTGGGTGATGATCATCAACGATGTAACAACAACGATCATATCTCAATCGTTGTAGCACTCGTCATTGTTCATCAGCGATGGATTCATCGACGCCTCTTAACGACATAGTTGACGACCGCCATCAACAACGATGTCCTATTACGGAAGTTGGCGACGGTGTTCGTTTTGTTAATTAATTATTTTGTTTTTGAAATAATTAATGAATAATATATATTTTTCAATTAGTATTGCTAATTGGTGAAATATCTAGATCAAGTTTGTCGTTTCCTCAGGGAAAGACAAAATAATTAGTCGTAATTGTATTACCAACGTGTGAAATTTTTTGTTTTAAGTTTAAAGATGGCGATGAAAATTAGATTTGACTAAACAATAGAGAAGAAGTAGTAGTTTTGAAAGTGATTCAGGAAAAACACAGGGATCATAGCTTCAAGATTGATTAAATTTCAAAGAGCCTTTCAAGGTAAAGTTGAAAAGTAAATGGCAAGAATTTCCGTTGTTAATTGAAATGCCACTTGCGAATTTGTCCGAATCTCGCAAGCACCCATTCACTTAACCTGATCTTCTTCATTCACGTACTTTGAAAATCAAATTAATCGAAGCAAAAACAAGAAATTATGAGCGCGAGTCATGTGACACCTTATAAACAAAATTCACAAGTTTGAACTGCGAAGCACGAATTTCATTCTTCCGAAGTTTAATTTATTCCCCGAAAAAGTCAGAATTGAGCTCCCTCCTGTACATAAAGTTAGTTACCAAACTTGAGAACCTCTTACAAATAATTTTCATTAAGAAATTACACAACAATAGTAAACAAACTCATATAAGCCTTCATCCCTTAAAATGAAGTTTTAGCTACTAGACATGTAATTAATGACAAATAAATTAAGGTAAAAAAACTAAATAGAATGAATTACTAATAATGCCGATGCTCATACACAAACTTTCAGATGCTCCAAACTTTGAAGAACAACAAGAACACCAATTTTTAGTCGACAACTACTAATTTGCTTGCTAACTAATCTAGGTCTAAACTATTGATTATTGAATGAAATTGTTGATGATTACAAATGTGAATTAAGCCTCTATTTATATAAGTAATAGTCACGTTGAAGCTAAATAAACCATAATTAATAATTTCTTAAGATAAACATGATTATGAGTTCATTTAAAAAAATACATATCTCAATATTTTTATCCTATTCAAAATATATTAAAAAAATTAAATTGAAGCATAAATAATTTTTTTTGAATAGAAGAAATGTTGTAGCCCCTGAACATCTACTGGCTTTCCTTGTTAGGTAAGGGAAAAAAAACTCTTGTGAATACATAACAACGTAAACCTTGTCCACTCTGTTACCATTATCGATATTCTTATCTCCATATCGGAAAAAGATTCAGCCATCATTACAAGCTCTAGAAGAAGGAACCTGGCCGGGCCGGGCCTAGCGATGGATAGTTTTCAAACAAAATACTATTGGGGTGTAATAGCTTATTCTCTATTTCATCTAACGCTGCACCACAAACAAAGTGTTCATATGCCTTACTCTCTAAATATAACTGGACATTCCAAACATATTTACAAACACAGGACAGTGTCATTTACAGCTTCGATATTTGGTCAAGCTGAGCAAGTTGTTGTCGCAACACCCTTCTCATAACCTTATTTGTCGCTGTTCTTGGAAGAGATGACAGGGGCACGACGTTAGAAACCTGCACCAATTTTGCATCATATTTAGTCCAGTACAATGCCAAATGTTTGAACAAAGGAGCAAAAATTAATTAATACCCGGAACAAAGGATTTAATTTCTTCTGAACTGCTAAATTAAAGGACACTTTCAACTTATTCAAGTCTGCCTTTGAGTGATCTGAATCCTTGAATACAACAGCAATTACCAACCGCTCAGGCCCGCCTCCAGGTAGTGGCACCCCAATAGCAGCTGTCTCAAGGACACTGTTGTCTACTGTGTTACAGATCCGTTCGATCTCAACAGAACTCACCTACCCACACAGAATGGGACAAATATGACAAGAAAAAGAAGAAAAACAAAACGTAAGAGTTTGCTACCAAGCGTAACTTCAATTTGCACTACTTGTTCCTACATAAGACTAATGTTTTTTATTATTATTAATTTTTTTTTATAAGCGACGGGACAGCAGGCCTGATAAGGTCTGTGTTTCTCACCCCCTAGCAGGGGCGTCACCCTGTTAGTTGTTAGCTCTTCCCTTAAACCCATAAATCCCACCCCATACCGCCGGCAAGGAGGCTCGAACCTGAGACCTCAAAGGGAAATCAAAGCGCATCAACCGCTTGGCCCAACATGCCTTGGTATAAGACTAATGTTGATCTTGTACAAATTTGACATATTCCTGGACTAATGCATACCAGATACAACTTACATCTCTCAAAATGTGAATAAGGACAACAGCATGGCATAAACAAAATAATGAGATCGATAGCAAAATGAAACTTGGGGACCATGCTTTCTATATTAGGCTGAGTGATTAGCTTGCTTCATGATGTTGGTGTGCATAGCATGCAAATTAGGATCAGCCCAAGTGGTTGGGTGGGTGGGGGTTTGATGTTTAACCTATGTGCTCTCTTATTGTACAAAATAAAAAAAATAAAAGATAGGTGCTTGACACAATAATATATCTTCTCCCAAAAGGCAAAATACATACCTTAATGCCCCCGAGATTCATTGTATCATCAGCACGGCCATGTGCATGATAGTATCCTTTAGAAGTACGCTCAAACATATCCCCGTGCCTTCGAAGAATCTGAACAGAGGAAGGCGTTCAAAAAAATATGAGTCCTGGATGGAGTGATAGCATGGATACTGAGAGGATAACAATATACACACCTTTCCATTCCAAATGGGCATTCCTTTGAAGTAAATATCATAATGGTCACCATTCAGCAGTGTACTTGAAGCTCCGAACATGAGAGGGCCAAGTGCCAGCTCACCAGTCCCTGGTTCATTTTGTGGCTATGAGTAAATAAGAACGAAATATTAGTTTAGTGTCTCAAAGGCAGCACGAAGTATGATGGATATTAGCATTGTTTATCGTCATTTGGAATGACAAAGCAAAACTTAATTTGAAGACATGTATACAGTTATTTGATGTTATCAGAAGATTTAATGCATGAGCAATACCTATCCAAGTGCAAGATTTGATAAAATTGTGTTTATTCACATAGAACAATACCCAATTTAAAATATTAAGATCGCCAAATCATACAATATTTCGAAAAAATTTATCACCTAAGTTACATGAATTTTCACACTCCCCCTTAAGCTGAAGCATAGATATCGTATTCACTAAGCTTGTTACATACATACTCAATTTGAGGACCCCGAAGTGACTTTGTGTAGGCATCTGCCAGTTTATGGTTGGAGTTGACAAATTCTATAACGATGACGGTGTATCTCATTGTGTTCGGTCTTCTCGTGGAAAACCGGATTGGAGACAATGTGTAGGCGGTCTGATTGTCACATATAAGTTTCATTGGAGATATCTTGCAAAACTTCAATTCTTCAAAATGTTGCTTGAACCTTACGAACTCACATGTTACATTAGCCATTGCTCGATATTCTACACTGGACCTTCCCACCACATTTTGTTTCGTTCTTTTTCACAAACCTAAGTTACCTCCAAATAAAACACAATACCCTAAAGTTGACCTCCAGTCAGAAGGGCATCCTACCAAACTTGTATCTGAATAGCAGCTCATCTCCATATGCTCATTTATCTCGTAGAGTAAACCTTTTTCAAGAGCTCTTTTGATGTACTTCACAATTCGGATAGCAACTTCCCAATGGGGCATCAAATGTAGAGTTTAAAAACTGAATTATTACAATCACAACAGAGATTTCGGGTCGGGTTACTGTGAGATATTTAAGTCTACATACCAATCTCTAAAAATTTCCTTTATCTACACTTAAGTCTCCCCCTGTCCTGATAGGAGTCTCACATTCGAGTCCATTTGTATGTCAACTGGTTTTGCATCTAAAAACCTAATTTCTCAAGAATATCCAATGTGTACTACTACCATTGAGATATTGAAACTGCACCTTGCGACTATGCTACCTCAATTCCCAGAGAGTGCCTAATCTTTTCCAAATCTTTGGTTTGAAAATGCCTGAACAAGTGCTCTTTCAGGTGTTGAATTCCGTTGGTATCACTTCCGGTAATAACTATATCAGCGAATCCCTTAAAGGTCTGAGGCAAAATACCGTGCAATGATCCTAGCAATATGTGATTCAATCTAGACAAAACAATTGTGTCAAGAACTTAAGTTCACACTTCACAGAAATCTCTCGAATGGAGTTCAATGTTCGTGAAAAGATAAAACACATTGAAATTGGTTGTCATTTCATCCGAGAGAAAAGCAAGTCTAGATGTATCACCACCAGTCATGTCAGCTCCACCGAGCAGATAGCATATATTTTCACTAAATCCCTTAAAGGACCGCGCATTGAATACATATGCAGCAATTTGGGAACATATAATCTATATGCTCCACCTTGTGGGGAGTGTTAGAGTTGATTGTGTATAATTAAACATGTCAAATGCATCAACGTAAATCAAAGGGATATAATTATTTCATTTTTTTCTTTTTCAGTTAGACAATTGCTGAAGAGAAAAAATAAATAAAACCTTTTCTAAATTAGATCAGGAGAGTTACTTTGGGTATATGAAATAATAACTATATCGAATCCATGATGATACAAGAGAGGGTCTTAAAATTATCTATGATGGATATAAACATCATTAGATTTGGAAATCCAATCCAACTTGAAATCAAATGTTTGATATAACCTTATAATGGATATCTAAAATCCAATCCATTTCCCTATCCACACGATCAAACATAGCCTCATAATGTTGATCTTCTGTATTTAAGTATGTTGAATTGATTATGCATTATTTTGTCATAATTTACTTTCCTAGTCTAGAAATTAGGAAGTTCTATATATTGTATCCGTTCTGCGCACAATTGGTTATTGAGAGATAAACAAATACACTCACTGTGAGAAACACATGCATGAATTTTAAAACCACAGCAGGAATCTAAAACTTCAGTTTCTACACAACAAAATAAATGTGGATATATTGCACTTACACTACTATAGAACTAGCATTATGAAATTTAAGTGAAGGATTGGTGCTTACGATAGGATTGCCGTCACTGCCAAGAATAAACAAACTACAGCCCATAGCTGGTGTGCTAAAAGCAGCCAATGATTGAGCCTGCACTAATGAGCCTGAAACAAATGCACCACCAATCTCTGTGCCCCCACAATATTCAATAACGGGCTTGTAGCATACTCTTCCCATTAGCCATAGGTACTCATCAACATTAGATGCTTCGCCGGTAGAACCGAAGCAACTATGTACATTCCAAGATAACAGATATCCATTACATGAATCAAACATTTAAAGTAAAATCCATTATACAAAGTTACATCTAGAACTGACACTTACCGGATAGTGGACCAATCATAGCCAGCTGTGCAATTACTACTTTTCCATGCCTTAACAATACTAGGGATCACACCAAGCATTGTTACATTAGCATCCTGGAAAGATATTGGAAGAATTTCAATAAACTTATAAAATATGTGAAGCACTTAATATATAAAATATATTAAAATTCAATAATGAAGGTTAATATAACATTCATTATTGAATTCTAAGAGATTCTTGAAAACCATGTGCCTTCAGAAAGTATATTGCATGCTGATATGTGCAACAGAAATATCTAGTCCCGATGTTGTGTAGCAGAAATAGGGTCCCAAATTGAAGGATACAAACGCAGCCGTGCAGTGGTTAATTGAAGCCAATTCGAGCGAAAAAAAGTATGTGGCATGCATATTAGAAATTAGACAAAATCATCAAATAAGAATAAAATATGAAAATCTCAGTTGCTGTGGAAAGGGAAAAAGAAAAAAAATTGAATGCAGAAGACTTATTACCAAATAAAAAAAAATAAAAAAATAAAAAACTTTAACTTCAGAGTGTACAAAACAGTAAGAAAAACAAAACTAACAAAGAAGGGTGAATAAAAGAGAAGACTCCATGAAAGAGGTGCAATAAAAACAGAGAAATTCAGCAGTGCAACACACACAGAAACACCAGGAGAAATGGTAAACTAAAAGTCCCCCATCCCAAAATAAGTGTCCTGATTACTAAATTTGTATACCCTAAAATAAGTGTATCTTTTCTTTTTTGGTAAGCGAATCATACATGAATTGCCATAATATCCCTAATATAATTAATTCGAAACTCTTCACTTTATTACAGCTAGTGTAGTGAGTCAATTTTTGAACTCGCCATGTGATACTCATTGGGATGTTACACTTCATATCTTAAAGTACATCAAAGGAGCTCCTAAAAAAAGGTTTGTTCTATTTGAATAAAAGGGATATAGAGATGTGTTGTTACTCAGATGCAGATTGGGCAGGATATCCTTCCAATCAAAGGTCAACCTCAGGATAGTGTATCTTGTTTGGAGGTAATTTAGTCTCTTGGAAAAGCAAGAAACACAATGTAGTGGCAAGATCAAGTGCATAAATAGAATGTTGAGCCATGGCCAATGCAACATAAGCTCATATGGTTCAAACAACTTCTAGAAGAATTAAAGTTATATAGAATGAGTCCAATGAGGCTTATATGCGACAATCAGGCCACCCAACACATTGCCCTCAATCCAGTCTTTCATGTGAGGACAAAACACATTGAGATCGATTACTACTTTGTAAGAGAAAAATTGGTTAAAGTAGTCATTGTTACTAAGTTTGTCAACTCTAATAATCAACTAGCAGATGTCTTTACAAAGTCACTTAGGAGCCCTCGAGTCGTGTATATATGTAACAAGCTAGGAGCATATCATATGTATGCTCTAGCATAAGGGGGAGTGTTAGAATATTTGAATATTTAATTATAGATGTAAAGTAGGGATTGATAGAATCTTTAGGATCTTTATTGTTTCTCCTTGTATTATGAATAGGGTTTTACCCATTGTCAATAAATAAATCATTTTCTCTCAAACTTCACAATCTACATCAGAATTACAAAGAAACAAATAGCATTTTGACAATCTACATCAGAATTACAAAGAAACAAATAGCATTTTGACAAAATGGAAACGAAACTACCTGAATGAACTTGGCAAAACCAGAACCAAGGGGAGATCCATTATATAAGGCCATGGAAGCCCCATTTAATAATGAAGCATAAACTAGCCAAGGACCCATCATCCATCCAAGGTTAGTGGGCCAAGCAACAATGTCACCTTTATGGATATCCATGTGGCACCATGCATCAGCAGCAGCTTTAATAGGAGTTGCATTGGTCCATGGAATTGCCTTTGGCTCCCCTACATCAGAAAATAGGCCCAGTAAAGCCTCTAAAGTTTTAAACTTTGTGATTGTCAAGTCCATCCATATAATTTTGAACGTCAAACTGAAGAGAAAAAAATTGATTGAGGAAAGACTACAATGAAGTTACCTGTAGTTCCAGATGAAAAAAGAATGTTTGTAACCGATTCTATTGGCATTTCCACAGCAGCAAACTCAATTCCTCTGCAGGTGATGTGTCATCATGAACAAACGAAGCTCAGTTAAAGGGTTCTTAAACATATCTCAGGAAAAAATAAATAATAAAAAATAATAAAAAGACCACATGACTGAACTTTGATAAATGTTATTTTTCCTCAAAAATCAAATTTAATAGATGTATAATTCTCAGGAAGAGAAAAAAAAACTAAATAATATCAATAATAATTACAGACAAATCTTCTTCGAACTCATGGCTATTAAACATACAATTCTCAATCAACAAAAAACATACATAATGTTGCTGTTAAAATTGATTTGTGTTGTATTGGGTGATAATTACATTTCGCATTAACCATGTCTATGGTTCTATAATGTCATTCTCATGTATCTCTAATTTATCACTGTCTCCACAATGGTTGGTGAAGAAGAATTGTGAAAATAAATATAATTTAACAAGATCACATAAGACGGAGATTATGGTGCATACTTGAAATCCTTGACTCTTTCCAGAAAGTCTTGCCAGGAAACATCCTCATCACGTAACTTCACACTAAGGCCAGAGCCTCTGGCAGGGATGACAATTGCCCTAGGTGCCTGTGCATCTACAACTCTACTGCACAACTGAAGCCATCTTGTGAGAAATAGGGTTTTTCTACATTGTAGCTAGAGGAAAATAAGAACTTCACCTATACAAGGGAAGAGTTTTGTCGCCACGGACAATAACATCCTGACCACAACATTTGAAAGAAAAAAATAATGTCAGGAAAAATATTCAAATAAAAAAAAGATTATAATAACCTGAATATTGGAGTGAGAAAAAGGATGAACTTCACGCCCAAATAGAATGGTAAAACCAAATAAAAGAAATAATCCTGAAATGATTAGGGAATCAAGGTGTGACCAGTCATCTTGCTTATTTGATTTGATTGCTCGTTCGGAATGGACTTTTTTGCTAATAAAATGTTAATTTTAATTTGAAATATTATCAAGTTTGTTTCAATACCACTAAAAGCCATAAATACACGTAGCTTATCATGTACTTTTTTTAAATAATGAATCGTGTCGTGAATTGGTATGTACAACATAGCTTAGCAGTGCCATCTAGTTTTATCTTCAAATGAGAGTCCTCAATTAACTTGCAACAAATTTCATTTTTCCTCGCTTCTAAATTCTAACAATAAATTGAGTTAAGCAAGAAAAGTAAAAATTTAGAGAGAGAGAGAGAGAGAGAGATGGGAGCGGGAGTAAAGAAAAAACTGCAATCACAATATCAAGGAAAGAGATGAACTTATTAACTTATTGATTACAGTACCGTCAGTACATAAAGCTAGGATGACGAGAGAGAGGGAGAGAGAGAGAGACTAGTAACCTGAGTAAATATGGCTTTTGCTTTTGAAATTTTAAGCCTTGTTGAAATTTCACTTGCAGCAAAACTGTCAGCAATGGATACAACTACATAGCCTGCTAGAACAATAGCTAGGTACATAACCACAGAATTAACATGCATTGGCATGTCAATTGCAACTGCAGATCCTCTGTCCAAACCCAGTTCTCTGAGAGCATATGCAACCAGCCTACAAGTAATAATGGCAACAAAATTTTACACTACAGAGTACTTGGAGTTCATATTAGTTTGGAGGGAAATATGGTATATTACTAATCAAAACATCTTGTTAATTAAATCAAGGAAAAATCTACCATGGTTTCCTTCCACAGCACCTAGCAGGCAAACGATGATTGCCGATAATTAAAAAAATTAGTATTCTATAGATACTGCTAACATTCCTATGAACTTTGGTTACTTAAATCCAAGAACACAATAATTATATATAAAGTGGAGAGTCAAATACTCCTTAACCAAGGAAACTACGAATGTAGGCAAACTTACAACAAACATGAAAAAGCTTCTTTTATTTGGTGAAAACAGGAAACACAAAGCAGAAACCCACACTAAACATACCCCTTCAATGATGTTCGATAAGCTAAGCTCCTGTTTAAGCAATATCATGGTATTCTGGGTATACGGCTATAACTGAATATCATTAATTTCACAATGCTTTCATCTTTATATAGTACAATAAAATCATGCCCGCATGATAAGTTGTACTACTCAAACTCCAATTAGGGTGGTAAACAGATATGAAAATCAAGTACAAACTGCCAGGCAAGTCAACATTAAAGGTTTTCTCCGTCCTCATGTACTCATGAGATGGGAGAATGATCTAGTGATCAGTGAAAAGAGTTGTTTTCAATCATGGCAAATTACATCATCATATTGGAGTTTCAATGAATATTGGTCATCATTTTGTTCATTTCAAGGTAATAGTATCACTGATTCCTTTCTCTGCCTTTTTGACAGGTTATTTCATGAACTCCCACTTTGTGCCTCAATTATGTTACATATTAAAGTAAATACGAACTAACTTGGTTTTCCGTTGAACCTTTCATTAAAACTATTATAATATACGACGCACCATATGCTTATGGAGTAGTGCACAAAAATCAGTATTATATTTTTGTTAGTAATGAAAATTGTTCAATTTCAATAATGGGTTGTATAAATTGGCTTGGGCTTCCACTACTAAAACGTCAACCTTATTAGTAGGGTTTCACTTACACCGTTATATTTAGCCATTTTCCCTTATATTTTACCAATGCGGGACACTTTTAGTCACAATTTCAACACTCCCCCTCACGTGCGAGAATCATATTTTTCTTTTTCTATCAGTGAGCTCGACACGTGCACAATCAGGGGCATTTATAAATCGGCACTCCCCCTCACTAAGCGGACCGGAGACCACGACCAGCTCTGATACCATGTTAAATTTCAATAATAGGTTGTATATAATGGTTTGTGCTTCCACTACTAAAACATCAACCTTGTTGTAAGGTTTTGTTTCCACCATTATATTTACCTCATTCTCTTTATATGTTTCCAATGTGGGACAATTACACACTTTAACAAATATCCAATTTCAAAACAGAGTATGTCTTGTGGTTGCAGGCAACTGATCCTAACCTACGACCTTAAATGCCTTTTCTAAAGGAATCCAACTTTGAACTGACTTACATAATTCTCATCAAAATATTCTCTTTACTTTCTCGTTTAATCCAATTTAGTCCATGTACTTGTTTGTGTACCAATTTAGTCAAAAGTTCAAGCTTTTGTTTCAATTTATTCCAAAGTAAGCTAAAAATTGTTCCGATTGAGAACATTCTGTTAGAATGACTAATGAATCCATTATGTTAACTAAAGCCATCAGGAAAAAAAATATTTTAAGAAAAAATTGCTGATGCGGCAGAAAATGTAAATAATAAATTAATAAAAAAATGTTTTAAATTTATTAATATAACTTCAATTGACCATTTTGCCACTAACCAAACTTTCAACTAATTGCCCATGCCAATCATGTATTCCGGCAACCTAATCGTCACCATTTCTAGCAACATTAGCTGTCACGAAATCCGGCGCCACTATCCTTACTCTCTAACGAAATCCGGCAACACCATTAGGCACTCTCTACCCACGCAGGTGGTGGCCAGAGGTAGGGTTGCTCTACTAGAGCAGAGCTTTAGGTCTTCATTTGAGAAAAGAAGGGGAAGAGGTTGGGTGTGTGGAGAAGTACGGGAGCCATGTGAAGGTCCAATTATACGCCACCTAGCTACCATATAAATTTTGTTGTTTTATTATTTTTTGTTGCCACATCAGCATTCTTTGGTTTAAAAATTATTTGTCACTCTTTTTTTACGGTGTTAGTTACCTTAATGGATTATGTTGGGAAACTTTTAGCTTATTTTGGACTAAATCAGAACAAACGCTTGAACATTGGGCTAAACTGAATTAAAAAATGGTAGTGTGACTATTTTGGAACTTTTTCCTTTTCATTATGAACTATTAAAATTGGCTCTGACAAACAAAGAGAAGTAAAACAAATTTTGGAGCATGAAAGTGACTTACCAAACATTTCCACGCAGCTCCTCAAGTGTCATCCTTTTCACAGGCTGATCATCATCTCCTTCACCCCGCCATACTAGTACTCTATCATTCAGACTCCTCTCTTTATTCAAACTCAAGCAATTCTTTGCCGGATTAAAATATGCCCCAGGAAGCCATTGCCCACCAGGGTTTGACAACAGTTCTCTCCCTGAGGAAGCCTCGCGTAAGATGCAATGGGGAGATACTGAAAATGATACATCTAATTCACTGAGGATAGCTTCCCAATAAACCTGGGGACAAACAAAGAAAAAAAGATAGGAGACCAGATGCGCAGTATTGAACACCAAAAATGCTGATGCAAAATTGTAATATTCTGTTAGAAATAAAATCCTGATATCATCTAGTACTACCTCAGGGTTTGACACAGAAAATTCCTGGAAATCAGAGAAGCTTGAGATGGGATCCTTATACTTCAAACCCAAAAACTCTTTTCCTCGTCTTGCTAATAGATTGCCAACATTTGTTAAGATTGCAGTCTCTCTGTCCGTAAGACAAACAATAATAACATTATTTTATACACACAGGTGTATGAACATAAACATGAATATGTATTCCACCCATTAAATTTGCATACAAATGACAAAAAAATACACTGAGGTCCCAAATTGTCAACATGCAATGAATAAAAAAAATCTTAAATTTACAATTCAAGCACTTTACTTGAAGTACATCTTCATTTCCCTTGTTGATTACACTTGTTAAATTATCATCATTTCTTTTGATGGAAAGGCAGAGTTACTACCCTACAAGATTAGCCTCCTGCTTCACAAGAATGTCCAACTCTAGTGTTGGTGAGTCCATTACTTAGCACCTAGTACAACTTCGCATAATAATCTACATAACTTTTCCATTCATATCAGCAGCTGATCATATATATCTGACAGTCATTAAGCTTTGTTTTAGGCTAAAAACACATATCATGCATAATTCATTTTCTCAGCAATCACCAATCCAATCAAATTCCGTAAACTCGATCAAATAGATAACAGTTTCATATTCAACTGTTAGTGTAACTTGAAATCAAGTGGTCGATAAATGCTGGAGAAGAGGAGGGAGGAGGCTTACGGGTCGGGTATCCACGCCGGTGGATCGGGGCCGAAGTCCTTGTAGCAGCCATAGAAGAGCATCTGGTGGAAGGAGAAGGGAAGGGAAGGGCTAAGGAGATGGTTGGAGATGTGTTTCCACGTCGCCGGTGTGCCGGCTCCGTAGATGGCGATGATTCCGGCGAGATCATCGTGGAGCTTCTCTGCTATATGAGCGGGTATTCCGAGAGCTCCGATATCGGAACTGGTGATGGAGTCTAGGGCTTTGTAGGTATCCATTGGATTCCAAGCAGAGAAGATAGTGAGAGTGAGAGTGAGAGGATTGGATTAGGAAGGAAGTCATTTCCGTGCCGTGAGACTCTTTCTCTCTTCAGTTGATGAATTTTAAATTTACATTACTACCCCACCACTATTTTTGTTTTTGTTTTTGTTTTTGTTTTGGTTTATACCATGGGGTTCCTGAGCGGGTCGCACACTCGCGGTTGACACCTTTAAGCCGTTTTACCACACCCAGACTAATCCTCACTCGCCCCACTGTCAGCGCACTAACCGGTATGGGGGCTGGCCTAGAAGTTTTTTCCATTCACAAGAGCTGGAGATTAGTCTAGGTGTGGTAAAACGGCTTAAAGGTGT
>JAYMTF010001053.1:0-26828 GCA_036897485.1 Pelargonium nanum | reverse complement strand
GACAATTCCTTCTTTTTTTCTCTTTTTCACATTCTCTTCTCCTCTCTAGCTCTTTGCCTCTTCTCCTTCTTCTTCATAACATTGTTATGCTTCTTTTGTCCATTTTGGAGATCAAGAAACCACATAATATTATTATGTTACTGTGTGCATGCATGGTATGGGCATAAGGTTATCACCAACATGACTAATTGGTGCAGTGATGCAGACCAAGAAGCTGCAAGATCCTTGCCTTCAGCTACTACTGCAGATATTCATGTCATTGCTGCTTCAACAATATCATCAACTACTAAAGATATTAGCATAGTAATTAAGTCTTGTCCTTCATGTGGTCACCAGATAAAATTCCAACAAGAGCAGGTTAGTATATATTTCTTTAGTTTTTTTTATCAGTAAGCGTACAAACACCGAGACTCGAATTTAAGATTTCGAGGGAACAAGTGATATCAACCACTTGCCCTACTGAGTGCTTGTTATTTCTATAATTGCTATGATAATATTATTGTGCTGTTTAATTTGTTATATATATGTTCATTGATCATACATGAACTTAATTATAGCAGAGTGGATCAATTCATGACTTGCCGGGGCTGCCGGCCGGAGTGAAGTTTGATCCAACAGATCAAGAGCTTCTTGAACATTTGGAAGGGAAGGTCAGGTCTGATGCACAAAAGCTCCATCCTCTAACTGACGAGTTCATCCCAACTCTCCAAGGAGAAAATGGAATTTGCTACACTCACCCTGAAAAATTGCCAGGTGAATTAACATTTAAATATTGATTATGTTTGTTTATGATTCTCTTACATTTTATGGATAGAATGTAATGTAGAGAACAATGATTCTCTTTAACTTGTTTGTTTGATCTAGATTGGTGTGTTGATTATATAGCAATATTGGATCTTTGGTAATGAAGTGGCATTTAATGGAAAAAAGTACATGAAATCCTTATGAGACATGCACTAGAATCTAATCTAGCATATATGGTCCTTAGGCTATACATGAGGAAAAGAATAATAATCATCTATGTTTAATCAAGCTCATTGTTTTGATTAAATAGTTCCAACTTCCAACCAACTCATTATAGGGAGTGAGAACCCAACTCTAGAAAGCAACCCACCAACCAACCCTAACATTACAAGCCACCACCTAGGGTTGATCAAAGCTCAGCTTCAACATCAAACATTGAGGACAATTACCTTATAAATATATGGTTAGGTAAGTACACAATATAGTTGTAAAAATACGACAATCCTAAACACACACACACAAAAGAAAAAAAAAAAACATTTTTTTTAATGGGAAAGCCAGGTACACAAATACAATTACACAACTAGGTGTATAAATAAACTCTTTTACGAACATGGTTTCAATTTTCATCGAAACATTTTAAAGATTTGTGTGAAAATAAAAAGTTGTTTAAACTTATATATAAAATAATATTGAAATATGTTTATAAATAATATTTTTAAACTCTAGCAACGGAGAAAATTCAATTGCAGGATTTGTTACGAATTTGGATTCGTAGCAGAATAATAAGTTGACAAATTTTGTATTTGCAACTAATATTTGTGATATTTGCATGTGCACTACTTATTTCACGTAAACATGATTTTGATGCTCGATCTCTTTGCATTATGACCATGCATGCATGCAGGAGTAAACAAAGACGGCCAAATCCGCCACTTCTTTCACCGGCCATCAAAAGCCTACACCACCGGGACAAGAAAAAGAAGAAAGGTGCACACCGACACGGAGGGTGGAGAGACCCGGTGGCACAAGACCGGCAAGACCAGGCCGGTTCTGGTCGCCGGCAAGGTCAAGGGCTTCAAGAAGATTCTGGTGCTCTACACAAACTATGGGAAGCAAAGGAAGCCAGAGAAAACCAACTGGGTGATGCATCAGTACCACCTTGGCAACAATGAAGAAGAGAAAGATGGTGAGCTTGTGGTTTCTAAAGTCTTTTACCAAACACAGCCCAGACAGTGTGGCTCTTCACTGCTCACCAAGGACTCACCAAAATTGAAAGGGCAAAATGGTCACAATCACCATCATCTTCACCACCATGAGAAGAATACTGGTATTACAAGTACTGCCATTGCTGACTACTACAACTCTTCTTACATCTCTTTTGATCAAAGTGGCCAAAATAGACCAAACCCTAGTACTCATCAACTCATCCCCCATTTTGCACTCAATGCTAATGGTGGGTCTTCTTTTATTCCTTGAGAATGTGATGGAAAATTGGTGCATTATGGGAAAAAAGAGAGGTACTTATTATAAATAAATTAATGTACTGATATTTTTATTATATGAGGGGACAGAGAGATAAGTAGGAGAAAGAATAAAGAGAGTTTCAATATTAATTGAAAAAGGCTAATTAATTAAGATTTAAGAGTCAGATTCTTCTTCATGGGACACTGAAGATCTGCAAGCTCTATACAACTTCTATTTTGTTTTGTAATTTTTTTTTATTTTATATTTTTGTTGTTGATGAGTAGTTGTTATCTTATGCACATACTTTGTACAAAGATGTGAAAATTTTCACATGGGTCATGAATGGACCCTTTTGATGTGGGAAGAGTGTTAACTTAAAGAACTGTACAAAGATGACTCTTTAGTACAATACTTAATAAGTACTACAATCAAATATGTTTTATATATCTTTTCTGTTATAGCATTGTTCACTGTGTTTGTTTCTTTACATTTACAACTTTTGTAGAAATAAACAATATCAATATGTGCCATATATATACACATTACTCTCATTGATCACATTTGGTTTAAATAAGTTGAGAAGTTTTCCATATAAATGCTCTAAAG
This sequence comes from Pelargonium nanum, assembly GCA_036897485.1. NCBI lineage: Eukaryota > Viridiplantae > Streptophyta > Magnoliopsida > Geraniales > Geraniaceae > Pelargonium > Pelargonium nanum. Next base: position 24,011 of record JAYMTF010001053.1, on the reverse strand, counting down.
TTATTAAATAAAACCCACTTTATCATACTTGACAAAACCTGCACTTATATATGCTGCATGGAATAATCTGTAACTCCACTTCAACCCCAAAAACAAAAATCAAACTAGCTAGCTGATGCTATTTGTGGAGGACAAGCTTCTCATAAAGAGCAAGGAGATCTTTCTTCTTGGGATTCTTAACCTCAATCAACTGAGGGCCAAAACCATGTTTTGTCAGCTCTTGACATAGCTTCACCACTGTAAACTTTATATAACTTTTTGAACTACTCCCCTGCTCTTCCACTCTATCTTCATTTTCAGTGTAAGTCCCTCTAGATGTTTCCATACTGCATTGTTGCAGGGACATATTTCTCCTTGATCTATTTGTTCCTCTAGATGATTCTTCATCAATTTCGGTATCTTGGACAGAATCTACGTCGCTGTGAACTTCTGGCCTTGCTCGCTTCCTTGTGAGCTTAGCATTTGGAGTCGACGTTCCTCTTGAAGAGAAAAAAGACGACTCTTGCTGAAGTGAATTCAGTTCATCTTGCGTAGATTGTAACTGCAAAGATAGGAATTCTGCCTTGCTGTTTGCTTCTGCATGAGCTGCTCGTTCGTTCTCTAAGAGATTTGTAACAGCATGCAGTGTGCTTCTCTGTTCATTGTTTGATTTCAATAATGACTCCACAGCTTCTTCGTTTTCTTTGATCCTTGCCTCTAGTAAAGCAACATTATACATGGCATCTGCCTCGGACGCCTGGACCCTGTCTACTAGATCAACTAGCTCTGCTTTTTCTTTCATTAAGCTCTCGGTTTGTCTCTGGGCCTTCTCAAGCTTTGCCATTGCTTGCTGCTGAACATCATATTTCTCATTTTGAATAGCAGCCAATTCTGCCCGAGCTCTATCAGCAACCTCGGTTGCTTTCTCTAATTTCTTTTCCGCAGCTTCACACTTTTGATGGACTTCTTCATACAATTTCAATGTAGTGACATACTGCTGCTCTTTTTTAGTTATCTCCTGTTCCAGTATGCCTACTTCTCTCTCAAATGATTGAACAGTAGCTTCAACGCTTCTTAACTTGTCATCTAACTCTTGTATTTGCTGTTTTAAGGCTGATGTTTCTAATTCATAGTTCTTCAACCTTGATTCAGCCACCTGCAATTACGTAATCAAGAAAACATTACATGTGTAGGGATAGAGAGCACAACAAAAATTATAGATCTTTCTTCTCCATTAACAACTTTGAATAGGAACCACAGAATGATAATGCTTGAAGAATGATGAGAAAGGAAACTCGCCTTCAACTCTGATCTCAACGAGGTCATATGCTGCTCAGCACACTCAAGCTTTGCTTCCATGTCCTTGATTTCTTCTTCCTGCACATCCCAAAAAGAAGGAAGTAATTTCCAGTTGCTTCTAGAACACTTAGTGTATGTAAGCACATCTAAATACCAGAGAGAGAGAGAGAGAGAGAGAGAGAGAGATAGATTACTCCACCTTTTTTGCCAAATTGCCAGAGAATTCTGCCACTAGAGCATCTTCTCTAAGTTGTGCCTGCGTCTCTGACAATTCCTGCATTGTTGTCATCTTCTCCAGGGTAGCTTTGCTTTCTCTAACAGCATCGTCGTACTTGCATTTCCACTGATTTGCCACCTCCTGAGCAGACTGAACTTCAGCCAAAGCAGAGGCAATTCTCGCTTTGGCTGTGCTGCTTGAGGACCTGAGTAGTGCTATTTCAGCATTAACCAGGTCATCCTCAGCAGTTTTCTTATCATGCTTTTCTTTCCAGTCTAAAGATTCTTGTTTTGCACAATCCAGCTTTTCCATTAAAGTAGAACACCTCTCATCTAATGCCTTCAGAGCTTCTTCTCTCAGTTGTGCCTGCTTATCTGAGCATTCCTGCATTGTTGCTATCTTCTCAATAGCATCTTTGGCTTCTCTATCAGCATGATCATACTTACATTTCCACTCCTTCACATCTGCCTGAGCAGCAGCAATTCTCGCTTCAGCTGTGCTGATTGTGGACCTGAGAGATGTTATCTCAGCATTCATTTGCTCTTCATCAGCAGTTTTCCTAAACAAAATCTCTTCATACTTTCCTTTCCAGTTCAAAGATTCATGCTCTGCAGATTTCAACATTTCCGCCAAACTAGTACACCGCTCATCTAATGCTTTCATTGCATCTTCTCTAAGTTGTGCCTGCTTCTCTGAGCATTCTTGCATGGTTGCAGCCTTCTCCAGAGCAGCTTTGGCTTCTCCAACAGCACCATCATACTTGCATCTCCACTCTTTTGCCTCTTCTCGAGCAGACTTGACTTCTTCATGAGCAGTAGCTATTCTTGCTTCCGCTGCACTACTCATGGACTTGAGAACTGATATTTCATCACTAATCTGATCATCAGCTTTTTTCTTCAACAACATCTCTTCGTACTTTCTTTTCCAGTCTAAAGATTCCTGCTTAGCAGAATCTAGCATTTCCATTAAACTAGAACACCGATTCTTCGTAGAGTTACAACTGTTTTCCAAGTTAGTTATACGGCTCATATAACTATCAGTAAGCTTCTTCAAGTCATTAATTGCTTCCTCATAATGAACTTTATATTCAAGTTTGAACTTTTCACTTGCTTCCAGCTCTTTATAAAGTAATCCCACCTTCTCTTCCAGCGAGCAACATTTCAACATTACGGCACTCTTTTCTGATGCAGTTTTTTCAATCTGCTTTTTGACATGGTTGGATATGGGACCTTGCAAACTGCAATAAACAATGTTGCATTTAAGTATAGGCACACAAAAAATTATGCCTACGTTGTAGCAGTTAGTTGAGCTATATGATCAAAGACTTCAACAAAATGAACTATTAAAAAAAGCTGATCACGAACAAAAAATTATAAGCTCATTTAGTAAAACTTTTAAATGCCACATGTACGTAATTGAAACTTTTACAAGCATAACCCAATCAGATGGTGCAAAGAATGTTAATAAATTGAATCAAACCTTTGCCATAAGAAGGTTGCCAGCTTCTGCCATTTTACCGGTCCATGAGTTGATACTTCATATTCAGTTAGTAAACCATCAAGAACCTGCACATAATAGTCACTGAAACATGTAGACAGTACGGCAAAGACAGATTATAGTGCCAAATGCATGCTACGATCAAGATATACAATCAACAATTATTTACAGCTTAGTGACCTCGCCTAGAGAGAGTAGTAAACATAGGCTTTGCTTAAAATACTAAAAGAACACAGAAATGGTAGCTTCTTCTATGATCATCCTTTTTCTTAATAATAGGAACTGACTTCATGCAAATGCTACTTCCATACATGGGAATTTTCCTTAAGCTGTCATGTTTGGATAGAAGCAATCAACCAAACTCAAAGGAGTAAAGGAAAAAAAGAAAAAGAAAAGGCATAGCATATGGTAAATGTTTACATTATACACAACACATTATTATGAAAGAAAAAAGAAACAGTACAAATACAAAATAAGTACAGATACCCTGAGAACCCAATCAATGTTTTCATCAAGAACTTCGCAAGCTGCTTGCAACTTCTTAACCATGCTCTGTATAACAGTTGAACATTTTAAATTTCCCTCCAAATAGACATTTCTTCTATGGTCCTGCATCAATGGTTGTTATCAATTAGTAGCAAAGCAAAAATAACATGTACATAACATGCAAAATTGAAAATGGCTAAAGCTGCCATTATGATCTTGAACTAGACCATTCTCTCTTAATTGGGTGAGTAGGCGTTCAAACAACTTTACTTCCTTTACATCTATCATTAGGAAATTTAAACCAGACCAGATCACCAGAAGCAAGCCACAGATTAAACTTGCACCATCAATTGCAGATATAACTCCAGACATCTTGAATCAAACATACCATATAGAAAAGCAAAATATTACAGAACTGCTGCACAAACGGAATCCATATGATTCTGAACTGTTGATGTATTGCATGGTTTATTACCTCATATGCATTTTTCAAGAACTTTCGAAGAAGTTGTTCATATTTCTCTCTAGCTGAGCCAGCTCCAACAGCTCTTGCATTGAACACAGCAATGGATTTTTCAAATGCTTCTTCATGTGCTTCTCTAAGAGAAATCTAACATATATACCTATATTAGAATAGTAGTAATAATAAAAAGAATTAATGATAGTACATTTTAAACATACTTCCTCGGCAAATTTTGTATGGTCAAAAGCAGACATATACATTTCGGTAGCAGCATCATATGCCCTCCTACATTCTGCTTCCTCTACACTCTGATCAAAGCAAAAACAACTTATGTTAGTGATTATATCTGTAATTTTGACTACTGTGCCAAAAAGGCAATATCCATAATCAACCAATTGTCATCACCCAAAGCTCTGCTGAGTGGTTTGTTCATACACCTGCAATTTTCTAAAGTAGCTTGTTTGAGGAACAAGTACAACTGAAGCATGTGCTTCTTTTTTATTCGTGTGAACAGCTGTCCAATAGATTTGCTTCCATCAATCTATGGTTCATGATATAACATTGAAAGCAGTTGAAAAAGAAGAATCAAGCTTAAAATTGAAATCACTGGCAGGGCACACACAAACACACACTCAAAGGTAAACACAAACTTCAGATCAGCAACTACCTGCAATGATGCAGATATAGTAGGTACTGCACCACTGTTAAGTGCATCCAGGTAACTTTTTGTAATACCAGCAAGTATAGGCCCTGTCATCAATGTACCTTCCACTTGCTTGGGCTTGGTTCTCTCAAAAACATATTTTCTTAATTCATCAATCCCAGATTGAAATTCTGGGACAAGTTTCTGCATCTGAAAAAGCATGTGTAATTGGTCATCATTAAGGGGAGGAACTATGCTAAAAGGGATCAGTCCCAAAACATAAATTTGCATCCTATACAAACTGAGACTGAGAACTTACCGAAATTCGTTCACGACATTGATATCCATTTTCACTGTCCAAAGAGTGAACTAGGGTGAAACATTTTCGATCTGGAAATAGAGCTCGAATGGACTCCCGAACCTGTTTGATATTTAGTTTCAAGTAAATTGGAAACTCTATAGAGCATACAAGTCTCTAGAGACTACAAAGCTCAGTAAATAGAAAAATATATCCTACTCAAGCAGAGAAACAAACCATAAACAAGACATATTATAAAAACTACGGATATAAAGCAGCGCAAATAATGACACTCCCATCAATGTGAGGTTTAGGGAAGGTCATTTATGAATGTAGTCTTTGCCTCCTTTTGCAAAGAGCTTGTTTACCTAATCCAAGCTCGTGACCTCAAGGTAACAAAAGAACAACCTTACCGTTGCACAACAAATAGTTAACCAAATATATATTAGTGGAGTAACTAGCCAACATAATGTAAGTATTGGCTGACAAATAATAGATAATAAATAATGTTGATTAGTGATAGCGAATGGAAGAAAGTCAATGGAGTCATTTTGTGATGCATTGATCACCACTACCATACTTTAGTTCACCAAATTATAATGTTAATTCAGCACATGCTATTGTATATTAATAGTACCTCATTACTGGTAGCTACATCTTCTCCGCCATCCTGTACTGACCTTAAGGCTAACTCAAGATAATCACAAGGTGTTATTTTCTTGTTGTCCTCAACCAAGTCCAAGAAGAAATCCTGAATGGGGCAAGTGATGATGATTTAGCAAGTATTAAACTGTTTTTATCAATGTGTGTGAGTAAAAAGCAAATGCCACACAAATTGTTTTAAAAAAATCTAGATGAAAACCACCCACCCTTAGAAGCCAAATGAAAGTAGGGGAGAACTCTCCAAGCTCGGACATCGTGTCCTTTCCCTCAAGTGATCTAATTTGAATATGCTTGGTCATTTCAGTGACAAAAGAGAGACGATCAAGAGCAACCTTATCAATGCCACCTATCTGAACAGGGAAAAGAAACATGAAGCATGCTATATATCTTCGGAACTTGAAAAAAAAAAAAAAGAACATACATTGAAACTATGAGCTAAGATGTTAAAGAAAAGGAGACATGTTAACCTGATTGTAGATAAGCATGCTTGATAAGATGACAGCCATGCAAAACATCTGTGTACTAGATTTTCCCTATACAAGAACCGATTAATCAGAAACAAGTCAGTAGAGCATAAATCACTCTGAATTCATAAAGTCAAAGATGCCATTATGGTAGACGGATACTAAGAGAATGTACAATCAGAAGGCTAAAGTTCAAATTTTAACACCTTCACGTAGATATCTCACATGATGATATCTCAAACAATAAATGAGGAAAAGGGAAAAAAAGGAAGCTTTACATATGATATTTGCTTCTTCTTTTCACATACACAATAGGGGTCTAGTAGAAAGGGTAAACGTAAACAAACACATGAATTGAAATTAGCAGAGATACCAAACCAACAGATTATGACTATAGCCATTTACATAACAAAATTAAAGACCCAAACCATTTGATCAGAAGCATCAATTCCTTCACTATCCAACAGTAGAAGATTATATTTAGTTCCATCACAAGCGGTTCTCTCAAACGGTGTACTCCACATCCAGAGCCCTTTGGTGCATGGTTGACGGGATGATGCAACTCGGAAACCACTGCTCCTGCCAAGAAGCTACAACACAAAGTATAAGATTATTACACATGTAACGGCCACTTCCAATGAGAACCATTAATTGAATCAAATGTTAAACCTTGAACTGAAATATGCAACCAACTAGAGAATGTGCACGAATACCATATCTTTTTCAACGAAAGTAGAAACCAAACATTCAAAATGCCAACTTTCACAATACTCATCAATGGATCTCTCAGAATCAAATCAAAATAAGTGCCAACACAATACTACAGTAACTTCAAGCAATGTGATAGGATCAAAATTCAAAGTAACCAATACTTGATGAACCCTAATAATTTCTTTTACCAGGTTTAGTAGAAAGCTCTTGCCATGAGAGGCAGGGCCACATACAGTGACAACACCAATGGGTCCCTTGATTCTGTTTAGGGCATCAATAGCTTCAGAATCCATATTGAATTGGGCATTGTGGTGGGAGTAGTAGACCAGAGGGATGGGCCTTCCACTTCCATTGTGTTCATCGTTTGCTTCCAAATTGTGTGGAGAAGAAGAAGAACCCATTTGCATGAGCAACTCTTTAGGATTGTTCCTCTGCAAATGTTAAGTGTCTTAGGGTTGGTTGGACTTGAAGAACAAGCGAGGAGTTGGGTAAAAAATCGATCAAAATCATGAACAAAAGTTGTTCAAAAACGAGAGCCCAAAGCTACAGACATTAATGAAGAATCATCTATAATTTTTGTGAGGAGGCTTGCTTGTAAAACCCCTGTTTACAACCATCTTCGCCTCGATTATCGTCTCTTTAAATTCTCCCCCCAAATCAATTTTGTTTAATTTGATACAAATTAGGTTATAAATAAAAAAAGGCGAATTAACAAATTAAACGAGTTGAATAACACGAAACAATTGAGATCAAAATTACATGGCCTGACTATATATGTTTAAATAAATGAGTTGAAATTGACCGGCATGTCTCGATATATTTGAGAAGTTTAACTTACACTAGTCATTTAAACGCGATAAGTTTGAAAATAATATTTTTATCTTGAAATGAGCGAGTAAATAAACGAGTCACCTGACCCTCTGAGATGGTCATTCAAACTCGTTTAAATTCGTGTCGGGTAACGAGTTGTGAAACAAACGGCCAGCTCCATACTATCTAGACATTCTTCATTCATGGGCCTCACTTAAGGCCCATATCCACCTTAAATACCAATAAGTCAATAACACCCTTCAAAATAGAAAAAACTTCTTTCTTTTGACTGTCACTGCCACTGGACCCATCCCACTCGCAGTTCCTGTCTAAATTTCAAATCCAGCTTTCGCAGCCGCGTACCGGAGTCGGATCTCGGAACCGATTCACGTCAACAGGTAGGCGCCGGAATGGGTTCAAACTTGCACCGGCACTGAACACGAATTGTAGTATCGGTGCTTTGTAGCTTTTTACATATTGATTTCATCATATTATAATGTCAAAATATGAAATTCAGTCTGATGTTTTTAGTTTTTGCAAAAAATGGAAGGACCTAAATTCAGTTCTAAGTGGGGAGCTTCTTGCTCTAGAGATAATTTGTGTTTTTCTTAATAGTTTATTACTCTTAAGTCATGTCGATAGTTGTTGTTTCATTGTAGTTTGTCAGTATTTTTTGTGAATTTTATATCTAAACTCGTTTAGGCTCTTTAGCGGTATTCAATTTTCAATATGAGTGGTTACAGTTTGAATACTCCATCCTTCCCTGATTTTGGTCGACTGGACACAACTGTGGAAACTCTGGTGAGGCTAATTTCACTTTCCATCATTTATCTTTTTGCGGTTGCGAATGCAGAACCGGGTTGTGATGTGATCTGTGGGTGTTGGGTAGGGTCTGTTAGGGTTGGCTGATAATGTCTGTTGTAAACTGGCTTCGCTTGTACTTGTTTGCTATTTGTTGCTTAGTTCAATAACGATCTATAGTTGAGCTTTGTTATTGGGATGAACCACTTGTTTTGTGATTGTAATTAGTCTATAGAATGTTACAATTGCATAATTTTGAACAAAACTATGTCTTCCACTATCCACTTTAGCACTTATGCAATCATGTAATGATATTCAAAGTGAATTAAGGTGTTTTGGATAGGAGATCTTCCACGCCAATTTGTTAAAGGTGTATCCTGATTTTGCTCTGTGTATGTTTGCCTGCAGATAAGGGTGAGATACAAACATGGAAGGGAGTGAAAGTGAGGAGGTATTTGATTCCTTAAATATAAATCCTCAGCTTTTCATCAATGAAGTCCTGAATCTAGTCGATGATTTGCTTGATGAGGCTTTCAACTTCTATCACCAGTAATCCCTCTCTCCTTTTCTCTGTACATCTATCTATACGAGTTTTTTCAAAATTTAAGTGATTTTTTTGGTTCCTTTTTCTCTATTCTAGACAGGCATCAAACCTTTTGAAGATAGAGGGGACAGACAGGTCTGAAGATCTAAGCAAGGTGCTATACCATGCATTTTCCTTTTGTTTTTTTATTTGGTTATATAAAGGATTTCTTAATTGATCCACAATTTGTTATCCCCCCTTTTTTAGAGTTTAGCAAATATAACTATTTAGATGAATGAACATTGAATGTGGGTTGTATATGTAGAAAACTTGAAATTAAACTGAAGTAGTGAGATTATTAATGCTACTTGGTGTTTATAACGTTGGATTTGCTCTAATTATGTAGAAATATGGGACTGTTGTATGCTATTGCTAACTGTTTTGTCTTTTTGGTTCTTATCCATGCAGGGAATTGCAGAAATTCGTGATCTGATTCAATCGGTTATAGACAAGCGACTGGCTATGTGGGAGAAGTATTGTATGCAGTGTTGTTTCACTGTCCCTGAAGGGTTTTCACTGCCAAAAAATGTAGGTACTCTCTGTCTATTCATAGGGTGAATTATTGGATTGCTGCATGTGTCTGTTTTTTAATGTTTGCTGAAGCTTCACAAGGCAGTTTAATATCAAGCAAATAGTAGAAGTATCAAAGTGCCTGAATGGATTGTACTTGAAATTTAACATTAATTGTCTTTTTCTTTATTTTTTGTTTTTTGTTTTTAAAATAAAATAATGGAGTATCATGTCCGACATGTGTATTTGTAAGTGTCTGTGCTTCCTATCCTATTATCACCATGATGAGGTCACGTCATCTCAAGTTACCACTTACCACCATGTAATTTTCAACATCTTTGATCTTTTGCACAAAAGATTGAAGTCGAGGATTAGGAACTGTATATACCTCTGATGCTGGGCAACCTCCCATGTTCTTTTTCTGCTAAAAAGTTTCCGTTAAATATCATAAGCAAAAGCCTGCAACTCCTTTCTCTAAAATCATACTCTTCTTTTTATCTAAAACCTTGTAATTTTCTCTCTGAAAATGACCCTATGATTAGGGCTTCCAGCAAACTGAGTTGAGATAACAAGTTCCATTTCCAACAATGAAGAGATAAGTGATGGAGATCATCAATATCTCATATATACCTTTCTTTCGTTGAGTAATAGTTTACCAAGATATTTATATCCTCAACTTTGGCTTCTGTCATGCATTTGAGTGCAATAAAAGTATATACGTCCTTTATTGACAGTTTCAAGCAAATCTCTTGAGCATCCTACGAATAGTAGAAAAGGGGTTAAAATTTTGATCATCTTATGGAGAGGTGTAAGATATGGATGATTGTTGTTGGAAGACCTTGGATGTACTTTCTAGGCTTTGAGATATTGGGAGCTGGTTGATGATCCGCTTCATTTGTTTTGCTTAATCAATTTGAAGTATCTCCCTGAATTTTAGAGTTTTGTGCTTTCAGTTATTTAAGAATCTCTCTCTCAATAATTTTTGTTGTTTATTTTGAAACATCTTCGAATATTTTTTCCCAGACTGAATCGCCTGGTGACAGTTCAACAAGTCGAGATGCACTCTGTGATCCTGATCTGGATGCACAATTGGCTTTCTTGAGGAACAAGCTTACTGCGGTAATAAGAACTTATTGCAAAGACTATTTATTAGTTATTATTTATTTAAACTTGCTGTATTGATTTTCTTTATGTATGGATAATCTTGTGTGCAGGTGGATAAAGAGTCTGCTGAGTTGAACTGTGAACTTAGGGAATTAGAAAGACAGTCTATTTCAACTAATCATTTTGCAGAGCTTATCAATGAGGCAGTACAGTTATATGAGCAGAACTCTTTACATGACATGCACCAAGGTAATAAGTTAGCTCTTGAAAATATGTTTCATTTTAGAGTAGTGTAACATTCACATGTACTGTTACCATATGATTAGATAATTGTATTGTAGTAGCTGATCAAATCTGCCCTGAGCCTCTGCATCTGTCATTTCCGGTGAATACTATAAAGGTTGTGGAAGCAACTTTTGGTGTCCTCTTGTTTCTGACTCATTGGTTTAATGCCATAACTTTGTGTTCAAAGGAAACCACTTGGTAATTCATTTATGGTCATATGGAAATCTAATGAGTAATCTCTAGCCACTGTCATGCTTTAGGTTTACTGTTATATGCACACTGCAGCCCTACTGTTGATCTTTTACTCAGAAATGCAACAAATTGGTTCGTTGTTAGTTTCTTCCAGTATTAATATTATTTGCTTGAAGATTCTGAGCAAGCTTCATCTGCTACGATTCTCTGTTTTCTAACATTGCATTAAGCTGACAAGGGAAAAGTGGGCTGAAGAGTGTAGGGAGGAAAGTTTAACATGTCATTTGGTCGGGTGAAAAGTAGTAGTATAAGAAAATAGGGTGGATGCACTTTCTTTTGGTTCATCCAAAAACCAATGCTCTAAAAGTGGTTCATTTGGTTCATTCCTGTTGCACCGTTTGAGCCCATATTTGGCAATATTTTTCATATAAAAAAGCAGAAGTTAGTTTTGCTAGAATTAATTTTGAAATCGTAATCAATTGATTTTGTACAGAGATTGAAAGAACTGCATCAGAACTGCGTACAAAAATGGAGCAGCTGAACTCGCAAAGGATGCAAGACATAGAACGGAGCAAAATAGAGAAGATATACAATCCGGGAAGAGATCTGTCCATGATGAACCATAGTAAAGGTAAGGATTCCAAAGGATTAACGTTTTCATGCGTCTCTAATGGATTAATTATATAACTTAATCACCGTGGTTTTTGTTAACCAGATGTACATTTTTCTCTCGTAGGCCTCTTTAATGCAGAATTGGAAGATCTTCAAGAACTTTTGGCTGAAATATGAAATCCTGTAAATTTCTGCTATGCAACATATTCATAGTGTGTAGGCATTATTAGCAAGTCTTTTCCCATGTTATATAGTTGAATTGACTCTGTAATTTTACTGAGTTGAATTGCTAGACAATATGATATGCACCATTTTTCTTGATGGAATTTATAAAGTTACATCTCTATTTGTTATAGATCCAGTTCAGTGTTATGATCAGATTATGTAGCTTAAAAAACTTGTCACCATATACTTATTCACTGGTTTTGTTTGTGTTATTTTTTCAAAGTAACCAAACTTTTCTTTACGGTCATAAGATAAGGAAGAACATAGCTCTATCCACTCGAGCCTGACATATAGTTCAAATACTTAATCGAAACATTAGCAACTTGATTCACAATACGTTGAGCAAAAGAGAATTTTAAACACAGCTAAATTGAACTTCAAACTAAGGCATCTTGAGGAGAAACTCAAAGATCTCAAAGGTAAATCCTATTATTGCTTGTAACACCCAACCTTGAAGCCTAACACGCAGTTGGTTATTCCAGTTGTGTGAGTGGGATGAGGTCTCATGATCGATTCCCACTCAAAAGCCCTATCTTAGAGTTAAGAGGCTTTGTCTCTTTCCTGAACACTATTGATTTCTTGTATATACACGTCTTTCGGCCGTCGCAAGATAGGATTTCGGCACCTGTCTGTATAAAAAAAAAAACATTTATATTGGTCACACGAGTATGGTGTGATTTTAAACATGTTAACATATTTGTCACATGTACATACATTGGCGAATTTGAATGTGATGTACTTATCTCAATCGCACAAAATCTTCTTTATTTCAATTTTTTCTGCACAAATTGTCCTAATTATATGTTTTACTTACTTTGTCCTGATTATATGTTTTACTTACTGTGTCTTGATTATATGTTTTACTTACTCTGTCTAAATCTTCTTTATTTCAATTTTTTCTACACAAATTGTCCTAATTATATGTTTTACTTACTCTGTCCTAATTATATGTTTTACTTACTCTGTCTATTGCAAAATGCAAATGAGTGTTCGCTAATTTGAGCTATACAACTGCAGTTTGGACACTTTTTCCATGACTTGCTCGTCAAGTGCTCCCAACTTCTACCTCTTTTATCATCAAGTTTTGAACAACCATCACCTTAATTGCATAGAAGAGACATGACTAGAAGAATGAAAAAATAACAAAATATAAACACATATGGATGTGTATAGAAACTTGGTAAGTGTTTTGGGTCAACATAACAAAGTTCATTTAGAGACTACTATTATAAGTTCATAAGAGACTAACAATGTTCTCTAAAAACACTCATGTACTATAAATTAACCAAACTTATAAACAAAAGATGTTAAACTTCTCCAAAATACAAGAGCCAACACCGAGAAGCCATCCTCCAAAATACAAGAGCAAACACCGAGAGGCCATCACAAGAGTGTCCCGAGAGCGTCACGGGAGTGTTAAGAGTGTCCTGCAATTGATTTAATAAAGAATAGCTTTTTTTAGAGCAAATAACAAACATGCAATTTCAATACAATTTAGTAAAACAATTGTTAGGGGTTATAATTTCAAATGGTGCACCAACTAAACATGCATATTATGCTTATTCTAATCAGAACTGATTTATGATTCAGGTACAATGATATGCTTATTCTAATCAGAACTGATTTATGATTCAGGTACAATGATTTAGGGGACGAACGGGGTGAAGTTCATAGATTAAGTAAAATACGTGTAGTTGAAGAACTATTGATCACATTAGCCCTAACCTGTAGGTCTTTGGAGTGGGAGAGCTAAATAGAAATGCACTCAAAGCATCTGGTCAAATAAATATTTGTGCTTGCGAAGGGTTATCAATCAATAATCATTGAAGGGGCTACTATTTTAAAAAAATAATTGTAAAGCAATAGATGTTATTATAATCAAGCAAACTCTTACTAAAAGTTCTTACCAATTCTGGAATTCGCTTATAGTCGGTGGACAATGGTTCGGACGGATCAGCCTCAACAGTAGTGATGAATCTCAAAGTCACAGTTACTCGACCATCTTTCGACCGTCTAGTATTAGATAGATTCTTGTCGGTTACGAAGAATAAGTTGTCATCTGTGTTGATGGGGAAAGGAACTATGCCACCTGCAATCTCATTGTGGCTTTCAGCACAATACAATGAAAATCCAATCCAAAAAAAAAACAAATGCTGCAGGTACAACAACATATCTCCGATCAAGATGAAGCGGAGATCCGACGGTCACTTTCCCAGGTTCAATCTCTGATCTGTAAAACAACTGTACTGAAGGAGGATTTTCAGAAGAATTGTCCATTCTTTGGTTAGCTGCTATAATGCCATAGATTGCGTTTGCCTAGGGATGAACCCGGTCCCTCCTCTTACGATGGTAGATAGGGCTCATGGTTGATGGTAAATGTAACCTCTGCAGGGATGGAACCCATTACATGGGCGTGAGCCACCTCGAATAGGAAGCCAGTCTCTTTCGGTCCCTCGTACGAGAAATAAGATCTTTTGTTAACATCATAGAAATCATCGAATATGTCTGTTATATCAGCGATGAGAATGTGTTGCTCCTTCTCTTTAAGTTTCTGGCTTTGATCTTCTCCATCAAGTTGTTTTCCCTTAGCCACAGACATGTCACTATCTTCTTCTTCTATCTCCGGCTTTGTATCAAATTTGGGTTCCATCATCAGCAGCCACAGCCATATCACTATCTTCTTCTAACTCCAGCTTTGTATCAGATTTGGGACTATCTTCTTCCACTAATTTTGTAGTCTGAGCTTTTCCATCATCATCAGTACCCTTGCCCTTGATAGTGTCTTGTTCAAGTAGTTTTCTCTCTTGTTCTGTCTGATCTTCTCCATCATCAACATTATCTTCGTCGTCGTAATCCACTATTTCGTACAATTTCATCTTCACAAAAATTGGGCCGCCGCCTCGCAGAGGACGAAAGGAAGGGTAATCGTTGTCAGAGAGGGGGAGAAATTGAAAAATGGGAGTGCCGAGATCGACGAAATCTGGGTTTTTCGGAGAACGCTTAAAGAGAGTAACAAAAGGGCCCGATTTGGTATCAGAAAAAGAGATTTCTCCATAGATGTAGACATAGTCCTTCCGTTGAGGATGGATCACTTTCACGAACTCCACGCTCAGCATGCTAATATGTACCGGCACTCGTCTTTGTTCCATCGGTTTCTCATCCACCGGAATTCTTTCTTCTCCAAATAGGACGGCCATGTATACGATTTCTGGGATAGATTGGTATTTAGGGTTCGTCAACCGGAGATAGGGTTGCGTTGTGTAGCCACAACTCTCTCTCCGCAGAAAGTCTTAGAAAATTGGCGGGAAATGAGAGTATATATAGGCAGGTGTGAACCGTAGGAAAGAACCCTAACCATAATTTATATAATATCCTTCTACTTTAAATATTTTACAGTTTCACCTCCTCTCCTTTGTATCTTTTCATCCCCACCTCCATTTTTTCTCATATGCAAAGTAAGAAGATGAAAAAAATTTACCTTTTTCCTTAAACTTTCATATTTGAAGCTAATTTATTTCATGAACTTTGTTTATTCTAAAAAAACTCAAATTACCATATATAACCAAATTGCTCCCCACAGTTAACTTTCCGTTAGAATTCTTTTTTTTTTTTTATATGTCCGTTACGATTCTTTTTTTTTTTTTTACGGAAAAAACTCATGCTTTATTAATAGGAAGATAGACGAATACAGAGAGATAAAAAGCAACCTATACTAATCTTAACTGAATTTAAACTAAGCACCAAACTAAGGAAACATAAAGCAAAAACATAAACAAAATAGTCCCAAACTCCCAAGTCCCACATCACCAAACTCAAAATTCTATACTCTTTCAAATCGAGTACTTGAATATAACCCAAATTAGGGGCATTGGGTAAACCCTCTCCCCAATTTGTCGGATGACCCATTTCATCAACCAAAACACCTTCACCACAACATGTCGATCCAGATCCCACCACTCTCGGCTTCCCCGTGACCTGATCCTATCACGGAAGCCACCTCGCACACCCATCATGGCCCTTGGCGAACCTGAGCAGGTAGGTTCGCGTCTTGCAATTGTTTCAAGTTTTTTGGCATCTCAGATTTGTTCGAATCAGTTCTAGGGATAGCTTCCAAATCAAGGCACACATCCTCCTCTTCAACAACTAACAAAGCCCTCATCCTTCTTTCCAGACTGTCCTCCATGTCTGCTAACTTCACCCTTGCCGATCACCCCGCTGCACAATAGTCCTGAAACCCTAGCCTTCGTTGCCGCCTGCTAAGATCCGAAACTATCGTGAACGGTATAAACCCTAGAAACCTTAGAAAAATATTTTAACTTTCACAAAGCTTGCCAAAGACAAGAGCTCGCCACAGACGAGAAAGTCCACGTGTAAGAGAAGAAACGGCGGTGGCGAGAGAAGATACGACGGCGGCGGCAAGAAAAAAAAGGCTAGGGTTAAGTTGCTTTGGGAGAGCCATCCCAAGCCGCGGAATCCTCTATTTGGGTTGTCCGTTACGATTCTTATTATGGCATGAAATATTATTAAAATATTATATGGTAAAAAAATAAAAGCCTACATAATATTGATGTAGTTCAGAATTGTACTTTCTTCATATGGATGTTAAGATATAAAAATATCTTCTAGATAGGTGAACTCATTAAGAAACTGTATGTAAGCTTATTATATTACATAATAAAGTTTTATTCTTGTAATGGTTATGTATGGACTCAAACAAATCCCTCGTACGTAGTTTGACAAATTCATCTCTACCTTTTGTCGGCTCAATTTTGAATTAAGAACACGACATGAAATTTTGAATCTTCATATCCATAAAGTTTTTGTATTTATATCATTTCAACCTTTAGATGTGTAGAACCATTAATCTTTAAATGTGTAGAACAAGAGTATGAATATATCAATGACAGAGAAGAGGCGCAGTCAAACAAGGTAACATGCAGTTCTTCTGCATCAAATTGAAAGATCAATTAAAAAACGGCTATATCCACTATTTAAAGACTTTCTTAACTGTTAGTTTGAGAAGTAATACCTTGGATGTTTGAGCTATTTCTTGCGTTTAGTGGTTTATTCATATTATATTGGATATTATTTGTCACATCTATCTTGTTGTTACTTGTCTTGACATGAATGATGATATTCATATTGTTAGCAACTTTATGGCAGACCCCATCACAATTTATTATGATGTTGATTTCCTATTTTTTGCTATATTGTTTCACGAGCTCCATAACTCTGTCTCGTCTTCTTTTTTTAGTTGTGCGCATGTTTATATGGCAATCCCATAGATTAACGATTTGTTTGATAATTTCTTGAGTCCCTTCTCTCTTGACATAGTACGAAGTAAATTATTATTTTCCGCTTCGATATTGAAATAGAATATTTAACTCTTTTCGATACCATCTATGAATTTCTTTGTCTTCCCTAATTGTTTCACAACATTTCACCTTCCAGTGTTATTCCTCTCTAGCGAGATTATCATAATGCGATAAAAATTGATTGAAATAGTATTTGCTAGGCCTTGAACATGTCATCATCAAAACCAAAATTTGTGAGGCAGTTAACCTGACGGAACGTCGTAAAAAAATTTGCAAGGCAAGTGACATTCGTAAAAGTGTCGCAAAAAGAACTACGTGGGGAGGGATGTGACATCATAAAAACATTGCAATTTCAGCTGACGTGTATTTTTCGAGTATTTGTGAGGGTAACAATCTCGCAATGGCCTCGCAAAAATTTAAAATAAATAATAATATCCTCAAAACTAATTAACAATTATCCAAATATATTAGAACTAAATTTGTAATAAAATCTATTTTTTACTTTATTTCTATTGGATTTAATAAATAAAAAATCCTTCAACTAACAATTATCTAAATTTCCTTAAAAAAAGCAATTATCTAAATTTTAGAAAAACTTTTATTTAATTCCAATTAAGAACTAAAAAAGAGAGTTAAACTTAGAGCCAGGGAGGCCAGGTATGTTGCCTAAAGTGGGACCTTCAAATTATATTTTAGAATAAAATATTCATCTCTCTTAGTCAGCAATAGCAATGGAACCTTTAGGTTTGTAGTCTGAGATAATATGGTTTCTGTTTGGCTGTTGTGCAATAAACATGATTTTTTGTGTTTGCTTACAAGATTAATCTGATTATTATTTCAAGTCAGCATTTTTAATATGTTTCTTTGAGGTATTGATTTTCATTTTTGCAGAACAAATGTTCTTCAAGATCATTATTGCTGAAGGATTAGACTTCAATCTCATTGTTGGATCTTCATCATCACACATTTGATTGTTTTGTTCATTGATTCGAATTATAGGTGGTTTTATTCTATTGTTTTGCAACTGAGCATTTATTCATTTGCGAGGTGAAGTGTCTTTTGAGATTCTTTTTACTAGGCTTTATGAACAACTTAGTTGGTTGCTTGAATTGGGTGTAACATATCCTGAATAAATCCCCTCATCGCAGTTCGCACTAGAGACTTGTTGGAATGAACTGAGATGAAATTCTATTTTGTGTGAATGTGTGGAGGGATGCACATACTTTTCATACCTTTTTGGCTTTTTACTTAAGAATTGAGATGAAACTTTAGGGATTTGGTTGATCATCTGGAATTCTATTTTGATCAATTACTTAGTAATCATTTCACTCATTTTGTTGAATAGTTCTTTGTAGATGTGTTTGTCTGTGAATAAAGTGAGAGTTTAGGTTCAGGTGACATAATATCTAATTGTCAATCTGATATATACTTTCATTGCTTTGATGAATCTTTATCATACTTTCTCCTTCAAAGTAGAAGTTTACCATTGATTTGTAAATTATTGTTACATGTCTAGTTTTCATAAGCCTTTTTAGAAAGCAAAAGCATGAATAAAGTTACTCCCTCCGTCCCAAAACAAGTGTCCTATTTCACTTACATTTTTGTCCCAAAATAAATGTCTTGTTAATGTCCTTATAATAAGTTGGTTAGTATCCCTTAAATTTTTTCAACACATGTGCATAGGGATAGAAGAAGAAATATACAACATTAACTAGCTTCTCCTTAATTGAGTACACTTATTTTGGGATGGAGGGAATATGATAATACAACAAAAACATGGTGTTGCCTCCAAAATCAAAGAGAAAAGGCCCCAAACCTTGATACCTCTTTTATGCTTGTTGTGAGTAGTTCTATAACCTTATTCGAGCATGGAAAAAATACACACATGGACTATGAACTGATGGTTATTTATTGCCTCTTTTGTGCTAAATAGTTGAGCTGCATTTGATGTTAATATTTCTTTTGGCTGGAATCTCAAAATTAAATTAGATTCTAACAATGAGATGGCTTTTTTCTAATCCATCGTAACATTAAGTTACAAGTTGTCATGGATGATAGCAATGAAATACTATTATCACAAAAACTGACTTTGTATTGAAGTAAACTTATCAAGATCTTAGTCTTAAACACCCATGAATTTGAGAGGTATTGTGAAAGAATGTCTATGGAGTGCTCAAGCCAAACCATATAAGATATCCTACTGAACAATGCATTATGCATCTTTTAGATCAAGTAAGGTGTATATTAACATACATTTTAAGGTCTGCCATATCAATATACACCGTTATCCTTCTCTTCGCAGAGGAATACACTATCAGGAATTTAGTATAACAATTTTTATATTTTATAACAAGGCTTCTCAACTCAAGGATAATCTTAATAAGCTTTGGATCCATAAGTGATGTGGTGATTCATGACAATGAAACATAAATTCTGACATGTATAGATAGAGGCTTGTATATCAATAGAAGTTGAATAGGATACCGAGAAGACCGGTGTCTCAAGGCTATCTAGCTTAAATATCAATATTGTTTCTTTACTTTTAGTTCTTAAGTTTCTTTGACATGTAAACATTGCAACCATCAAAACATAATAGTATCTAATTTACGAGGTATGTTTCGTAGTGTTAACTATGGTTATTGTTGTCCTCAAAGTTATTCATCATCAGCTCAACAAGTTATAAGCATTCTGGTTCAAGATTTTGTTTTTATGGGGAGAAACCGTTTTGTTTATTCATACCTCTAATGCCATTGGATCCCCCAACATCTCTATTTTTGTCTGGCAATTCTACAAGATGGTTTTTTTTTTAGAATGCAATATACTTCACTGGCATTGGTCCTCCAATAGAATTGTAGTCATTCTTCATCTACTATCAACACTTGATTCCAATGGTATCTTGTTCAATTATGCTTTTCTTATGTGGCTACTCATTTTGCTTGCAATTGTCTAATGGCTTCTCTTACCATTACTACTTCTATTTGTTTGTGGTGCTTGCTTCCATTATTTATGCTTTTTACTTGCATCAACCCTCCTATGGCTGTGATTGTTGCACCGTAAGATCGTAATCTAATGATATCATGGATCTTGTCAAGCAAGCCAAGCAATGAAAGACTCATTGTTGAAATCTAGTAATAGTTCGGATTAAACTAAAAGTACTATTTGCATTCAATGCCACTTACCCTCAAATTACTTAGTTACTTATTAGACAAGGAAAATAACTTCCTTTTAGGAGCGTATTGTAATTTCACATGTACTTGAATATGGTTAAACAAGCTACCAATAGCAAACATCAAAGGGGACTGAGGGCTCAAGCGAATATTGCCTAGGGTTTCGGCGTTTCAGATCTTCTTGGTGGTGGATATAAGGTCAGTCCTCCAATTAGGATTATGTACGCATTTTTTTCACTTTCTTGGTTCATGCTGGATTTAGATTTTATCTCATAGTATTTGTTTTGTCTAGATTCATTTACTCTCCATTTCGTAACAGTCTGGTAATAGCATATTTAATATGATTTTCTATTATACTGTAGTAATAGAAGAGATGCAAGGCTCAAATGGAAGACGAGATCTGGAGTTTCAAGCTCAGACCAACAAGATTGGCGAGCTCTCAGCGATGTTGAGAGAGGTGATAAAATGCAATGCTTTAGGTAGGCCTTTTTTTTATCCGGCATGGGAAGAATTTGAACCAGGAAACTATAGCTTTCAACAAACAAATTTGGTAGAAGATGAGAAAAACTAGGAGCATCAAGTTGATTTACTGGAACAACTTCTGGAAATAGAGAGTGCACATGAGGTGCTCAACGAAATGCCACAAAGAAATGGGCCTGCTATAGTGGAAGAAGAGGCTGTAATGTTGAGACAAGATGATTTTGTACAAGCTGCACACTAAGTGTTCGATGAAATGCTCCAACAAACTGTGAGCAAGACATTGGATTTGGGGTCAGGTTTATGCGGGAAAATTCTACACGGCTATGGAAATCCGTAAGGTTGGAGATGATACGGAACTTAAGAGTACATTGTTGAAGCTCCATGAAAAGCCACAAGATGCGATGACTGATATGGTTGCTCTCAAAGAAGTTATTTGGCCAACTGGTATTGGCACAGGTGTACGTGGGTTAAGTATGACTAAGATTAGCGCTGCCCAGCGTTAAAAAAAAAAGAAGCAAAGAATAAAGCTGCCCAAATGAACGAGGGAATGGTTAGAGATTGTTTAGGGCAAAGATTCTGAGTTGAGAGTTGAGAAATTGAAAGAGGTAAGTGACGAATGATGATGAACTCATGGATTCACACAAGTTCCATAAATTGCACGAGAGGCCATTAGGTCCAAACGGTGACAGGGTTCATTTGTTAAAACATGTCAGGGATCTCGACTGTAAATTTTCTAGTTGTTGTGCTATCACTCGAGATGGAGGTAATTTCAAGGTACATTATGGTTCTTGTTGTGAATTATCCTTAAATTCTAAGCTACATGCTAGCATGATAACAGTAAGAACATGGCCAACTGGAATACTGGTTTGGCCTTCTAGTATTGGTGTTCCGGTTATTGCTATACGTACGATGGATGCTTGTATTTTATATTAAGAAAATAGTTAATGTTAGTTTAAAGAATATATCCTCTTAAAAATTTCTAAGATGAAACATTATAATTGAAATAATTTAGAGACAAACATATGTGCAACATCAAGCATAACCTTTTGTCTTATGCTACAAAATGTAACAAGATAATTGATTTGTTCTCACACTTAGTTAAAGAATTCCTAAAACTGGTTCTTTCTCAAACTTATTTAGAGAGTTTCTAAAATCACTGATTTCTTGAGATTAAAGATCTCGACCACTAAATCATTTGATAATTAATGTTCATATTACTTTTAGAAAGAATGGTAAATGTGGTGCAGGCTGGATTTTGCGGGATCATGCCGGTCAAGTTATGGGGGGTGGTAGGTCGGGCTGGGAAGGCGGAGGAGATCCCAGCTTGATCGAGGCCCTCTCGATCCGGGAAGCACTCAGCTGGGTTAAAGACCGTGGTTGGGATAATATTATTGTGGAATCTGATTCTCAAGTGGTTATCAACTCGGTTCAGACTGAAGGAGAGGCTATCAATGCCTTTGGTCTGGTTATTTTGGATATCGCATATTTAGCGAATAGTTTGGCTAGCTTTGAATTTAATTATGTAAATCGGTCTGCGAACCGAGTAGCCCATGCCTTAGGTAGGTCCTCGTTGTCCTTGTCCGATATTGACGAGTGGGTTGGTTCTCAATCGCCCGTATTTATTTGTACTTTGTTAGCTTCTGATTTGAATTAATAATATCGAGCTTATTCTGGTAAAACAAAAAAGAAAGAACATTCATGCATTACTTTTTTTTTTTATATTGTAAATATAAAATGATTAAATCGTCGTCAAATATGAATTTTAAAATCGTAGATGACTAAAAATCACGATTTCAAATAAATGATAGTACACAAAATTTTAATTATTTAATTCGTGAATGTCTTAAATCAAATCCTTTATAATATAAACGTTGATACTATATCGAGCGTCACTGAATCAGTTTAGTTAAAAATTTGAAGTAATTAATTAATTCTCAGTTAAATTTATAGTACAAATGATATTTTTCATGTGTGTTGACCCGGGCTAACCTAAACTGCATCACGGTCGACTCAGTTCAGACTCGCAAATAAGCGGATCATATGTTCCCTCGAAATCTCAAGTTCGAGTCTTTTTTTCTTTTGTTGTTAATATTGCCTACAACAAAAAAGAGGTTAAAGGTTATTTGATGACGTGGTGCTGATGCGGAATTTTTAAAAATAATTAAATATCATATATGGTGTACACATGTAAAATTTTAAAAATAACATCAAATATAATATGCACGTGTGTTTTTTTGTTTGTAAAATAACAATTAGATAAAACAATAATGTTAGAGAATAAATCAGTAAAATTATAATATTTAATTACTGTAGACACATAAGAAAACCAATGACACACACGTGGACACACACATTGGCTATGTAATCGTGGGAATGCCTTCGGTAACCACGTGCACGCGTTCCAGGAGCAAGTCCACAGAAACGCGTTGAGATATCTGAGGTAGACATTTGAAGAAACTTTGAGACGTTCGAGGATTTGTTGTGACATTTGGACTCCACATATTGCTTTCTATTTATCGTTTTAACTTGTGAATTTCTTTTTTTTTTTATTTAGTAACATTAGATATGCCCACAGAAACGCGTTGAGATATCTAAGATAGACATTTGGAGAAACTTTAAGACATTCGCGGATTTGTTGTGACACTTGGACTCCACATATTGCTTTCTATTTACCATTTTAACTTGTGAATTTCATTTTTTTTAGTAACATTATATATGATGAGTTGAGCAACACAACATGGGTAACTCTCTCTTATAAATCCAAACAACTCATATCGTCAGCAGAGAGATTCAAACTCAAGACCTCAAAAGAAATCCAAAAAGCTTTAATAATTTGACCCAATATGCTTTGATTATATTACACTATCATATTAATGCTTTAACCTAAGAAGAATTGAAGGAGTGCTTTCTAGAAGGAAAAAGAAGGGGGCTAGCTTTAAAAAAATACAAAGGAGATGGGGGGAAACTCTAAACCTTTGAAAGTAAATGCGATATTATATAAAATAGGGCTAGGGTTCCTGTGTTCTGTTTTGTCCCAAATTCCGCTCCCGCAACCCAACCGGCGTCGGCAGAACGCAAATGGAAAGTCCAGCCATGGCCGTTCAATCCTCAGGAAAAACATCAGTTGATTGGAAGAAAAGTATGGAGCTCTCAATACCGGAAGGCGAACAAAGGCTAATAATGACAAGTCTCGGCTCTTTTTTAGGG